>JAJIBD010039084.1:0-16971 GCA_021461705.1 Cryptotis parvus | reverse complement strand
TTAATTTTATTTTATTTATTATTTCCCCCTCCCCCAAAATATTATTACACCATTTTAGACATACAATTGAAAGATGCTCATGTAGAGTTTTGGTTCTACAGTGTTCCAACACCCATCCCTCCCCCAAACCCATCTCCACATCACCAATGTCCCCACCTCCTCCCCTCCACATCTCAACTACTTGGCGGGTTCTGTATGTCATTTCTCTCCTCTTTATCTCTCCTCCCCCCAAACTTTCTGCTCTTCGTGGAATGCAGTGCATTAAAGACATTACTGTTTCCACTATTTTAGTGGACCGCACGGCCGCTTGCGCCGGCGGGACCTGGGCTTTCGAAACTGGTTTTGCTCTGTTGATCTGGTCGTGAGGGCAGTTTCCCAGCGTCCGGACAGAGAAATGGTGGCTAGTGTGATGGGCGAGTTTCATCCGGCTGCTTCTGGGACCCAGAGGCGATGGGCCCAACACCCAAAACCCATCTGCCCTCCTCGGGATCCCATCGTCCAGCTGGGCTCGGCGTGAGCCCGGAGTTCCCGTCTCCCCCAGCTAGTGAAGCTCTGCATGCTGGTCTGGGGGCAGCTCCTGGGTCGGGAGCCACCAGGTTCGACAAAATGGAGGGAATGGCGAACCCTGACTCCATCTGGCGAATTCCCAGTGATTCCGCTTTACGGGGAGCCGCCTACCTGGGCTCGAACTGGTTTTTGCTCTGTTGATCTGGCCGTGAGGCAGTTTCCCAGCGTCGGACGCGAAAATGGTGGCTAGTGTGGTGGGGCGGGTTTCATCGGCTGCTTCCGGGGGACCCGAGGCGATGGGCCAACACCCAAAACCCATCTGCCTCTTCGGGGATCCCATCGTCAGCTGGGCTCGGGCGGAGCCCAGTTCAGTCTCCCCAGCCGCTTAGCTGAAGCTCTGTGGTGGCCGCGGGCGCTCCTGGGCGGGAGCCACCAGGCTCGACAAAATGTGGAGAGAATGGCGGAACCCTGACCACATCCCTAGCGAATTCCAGTGATTCCGCTTCTGGGAGCCGCCTACCTGGGCTCGAACTGGTTTTGCTCGTGATCTGGTCGGTGAGGCAGTTCCCAGCATCGGACAGCGAGATGGTGGCTAGTGTGATGGGGCGGGAGTCTCATCCGGCTGCTTCCGGGACCCCCCGAGGCTGATGGGCCAGCTTTTAAAACCCGTCTGCCCTCCTGGGGAGGTCCCGTGATCAACGCTGGGCCGGCCTTGACGGTTCCAGGTGTGAGCTCCCAGTAGCTTGTGAAGGGCTCTGCATGGTGGCCACCGGGCGCTCCCTGGGCGAGAGGGGCCACCAGGCTCGACTACAAAAATAAGGAGAAGAGAATGGCCGGACCTGACTCCATCTGATGGGATTCCCGAGTGATTCCGTCTACAGGGGCGCCTACCTGGAGCTCGAACTGGTTTTGCTCTGTTAATCTATTAGGTAGGGGCAAGTTTCCAAGCGTCGGACGCGAAAATGGTGGCTAGTGTGATGGGCGAGTCTCATCCGAGCTTGCTTTCCGGGACCCCCAGTGGTGATGGGCCTCCCAAAACCCTCTACCTCCTGGGGTCCATATACAGCTGGGCCGGGCGGGGAGCCGAGTTCAAGCCTCCCGCCGCTTGTGAGCCTCTTCATGCTGTGGCTGATGGCCCCGGGCAGCTCTGGGCGGGGGCCACCAGGCTTCGACAAAATGGAGAGATGGCGAACCCTGACTCCATCTGGCGAATTCCCAGTGATTCCGCTTCTGGGAGCTGCGCCTACTTGGGCTCCCGAACTGGTTTCAGCTCTTTAATCTAATTGGTGAGACAGTTTCCAGCGTCCGGTCAACGAAAATGGTGGCGAGTATGGACGAGTCTCATCCGGCTGCTTCGGGACCCCCAGAGGTGAGCGGGCCCCTCCCAAAACCCATCTGCCCTCCTGGAAGTCCCATATTCAGCTGGGCCGGGGCGAGCCGAGTTCCAGCCTCCCCCAGCCTCAGCAGAGATTTCTAATGTGACACTTATAGTTCCTAATTCCCCCATCAACCTCCCCAGTTTGTTACAACTACAATGATCATTATATTGTACAGATGTGAAAAGATCCTGGGAAGGACCTGTCCCAGTCTACTTCATTATCAAGTCTCTTGCGGGGCTGCACACTGTTCTTCCTATGTCAGACCATCCACCATCCAGGGCCCACAGGTCAGAGCCCTGGGGGTGTAGGACAAGCCTATCTCCTGTCTGCCACCTGCCAATGCAGCTAAGCTTCTGTCACACCTGCAACACCTCGAGGGGCAGGTGGCCGAGATTTCTTATTCTTAAAGTTATTTTTTCCCTAAAACCACATAAAAATACCCTGTGAGTTGATTTATGTTTCATTATCATCTAAGTATTAATAAAAATAATTTGGATAATTGTCCAAAAGGGTTAAAATTCAATTCATTTTTCCTGCTGATAGCTGAAATATCCATTATTTATTTCCTCCAATGGTTATTTATAGTTTATTTTTCCATACATTAAATTAAGTTTTTTTGGTTCCCTTTTTATTTCTTTTCACTGTGTTCCTCAGAGACACACAGAGGTATGTGTACAAACATATACAAATATGATACCTGTGCAATAATAATTTTAAGATATGACAAATGGATTATAATGGTCAAAGTAGATAATTTTTTATTATTACACTAAATGGTGCTTAATTCATTAGAACCTTGTTTTTTTTTAATTCTGTTTTGCTTTTCTGCTATTGTAGTTACTTTCAGTCCTATATATATGTGTATATATGTATATATATGTATATATATAATGAATTTTTGAGAGACCATATTTACTTAACTTTTATCACGGAATATTGAAATAATTTTGGAAATTAGTGCTATTAATCATAGTGTGCCTATTTGTAAATTAAAGTTGGTCATAGGTATAAAAGTATATAAAGGGTTTAGTATTATTCCATGCTATCAGGTATCCATGGGGATGCTGGAAAGTGCCCTACAGCGTACCCTACTCGAAGCTAGAAGTAGAGCACCTAGAAGCCTACTGGTGCAGGAGAGTGACAGTGGGTTTGTGTTGGTCCGTGCTTCCCAGGCTTATCAGTATTTTTTAAAATAAAAATATTGAATAATAATGATGCTCAGAATTGGAAATAGAAGGTTTATTGAAGGGAAAGGAAGAGAAGCTCCTCAGCTGGAAGAACTTAGTATAGGACTAAATTAAATGTGGCCCATTGTGTGTGTGTGTGTGTGTGTGTGTGTGTGTGTGTGTGTGAATTGAAAAACTGGGTCTTAGTTTTACTTAACAAGTGTCAAGAATGTTTACAGAAAATGCAAAGATTATAGAGGGTGATCTGGCTAGCTTTGGGCCTTTTTGGGTTATCTGTTTAGACAGTAGCTTTTACCCATTGTCTCAGTCTCCTGAGCCTAAAATCTGGGGCAGAATCTGTGATCTTGGGGAATTGTTAGCTTCTTTTATCAGAAAGAGCCCAGGAATTCTCAGAAATTAAAAATATAGGTTAGCTGGGAAAAATATGTATATATGATAACTTTAGTCATGAATGGGAATGCTCAGAGCAGCTGGCAAGAGGAAACGGAGGCTCCTTCAATACTTTGTCCGTTTTGTGAATCACTTTTTGAAGTTAGTATAGTATTTATTCTTATTTTATTTATTTATTTACTTATTTATTTATTTTTTGCTTTTTGGGCCGCACCCGGCAATGCTCAGGGGTTTCTCCTGGCTCTGCACTCAGGAATTACTCCTTGGCGGTGCTCGGGGGGACCATATGGGATGCCGGGATCGAACCCAGGCCGGCATGGGCAGGCAGCGTGCAAGGCAAACGCCCTACCCGCTGGGCTATCGCTCCGCCCCTATTATTTTATAGATGCGAAAACATTTAGGTGAAATAACAAAGCCATATGACCAGTATATTGCAAACTAGATTTAATATCAGTTCTTGACTTCTTAACTATTATGTTTTCCTAACTTTGGAGTATAACATACGGGGTCTTTATTTTAACAACAATGTTTTTTAAAATGTAGGCTTTTCCCCCACTCATGAAGAACATATGAAACAAAGGTTTTTGCCTCTCCTGCTTCAGTGACAACCATATTTATAGATATTATATTTAAATCTTATTGTGAAGCTTTAAATACAATAAAACCTTATTTAAACCTTATTGTGAAGTAGAGGTTGTTTATCCTTTCTATGGATTTAAACTAAAAATCTAGTTTAGTGACTTCTTCAAGATTGTATATTACGTATTAGAGCCAGTATCTTAACATCATATTGGTTATGACTGTTAAGTTTATCTATTTGCTGGTGGGGGTGTGGGCCACACCTGGCTGTCCACATGGCATAATTCTGGCTCGGTTTTGGAATTACTCCAGGTGGTGATGAGGGATCTCTGTGTGATGCCAAGGATAGAACCCAGGATGGCCGATGCAAGGCAAGCTCTGTGCCTATTGCTTCATCTGTCTGTGCTATTCCTCGTGCTGGCACAGTTTTTAAAGTGTAGCTGGGATTCTGCAGGCCTGTAGGATGGTAAAGGTTAGTAGTTTCACAAAGCAGCATCTAATAATGTATGAGGTACAGAAGCAGAAGACAAGAAAAACCATTTATTATTTGCAAGAGCTCATGTTTTTAGTGATTTTAGAAAGTTTTATATAGTTACCTATACTAATGTAGGTAGCTTCCAGCTTCAACATTTTAATATGCTCCCTGGATCAGTCCTTTATCTACATCTGTTTTGTTATACCTTCACTTGTTGTATAATGTAGGAGCATGCACTTTGGGATTAAGCATTTGCGTTTGAATCTTGAAATATTTACATCATCACTTTTCCTAGTGAAAAAAGTGGGGAGAGGGATTGAAATACATTGTCTCTCTACCTCTTATTGTTAGGATGATTAAGAGAATTAAACACGAATCCTTGCCTAATCTAAGAAAAATTAAATGTATCCTGCCAGGAGTAATCCCTGAGCATGGCAGGTGTGGGCCCCGAATAAGCTTAGATATTGAGCACTGCACCAGAGTGAGGCAGGCACAAGGAACAGGATTGCACTTAGTGTCTGGGAGTTCCAGCAGCAAAAGTCAAATTAAACAAGTTGGGAGAAGATAGGAAGAATTTTCCCATGTGGCTGAAAGAAGTCTCATAACTGATGTGATAGTTTGAGTGACTTGACTGAAACAGTGATGTTATTTCTGGTTCTCAGCAGCTTGTTGATTTGTGCCCAGAAATGAGAAGCAGTTACCATCTTTGTAGAAGTTGGAACTGATGGGGATTGTAGATTTGTGGATTGTGGAGGTTAGGAAGTGAGCCTCTCTTTGCCTTTGCTTTGAAGCTGGGAAGGATTTGGATAGTACTAAACATTCCTGGAAGTTGGTGGATGGTTCTATATATAGAATAATCCTTGTGCTATGGTTTTACAATTAATCTGGATTTTCCAGCAAACAAGGCAGTGACATTTGAACAACAAAAAAAAGTTGAAAAAAATTGAAGTGTGTTGAGCATTTGCCAGTGTTAATGGTTGCTTTGGAGTGTAAGAAATTTTATTTTAGTCTTTTTATTATGATAAAATTACATAAGACTATCTTCACGTTTTTAAAGTACAGGATTTGGTGGAGTATAGTTCCTATGTTATGCAACCATCACTACTATATAATTTCATATTATATTTATTATCCTGAAAATAAACCTGTCACTAATTCCCCTGTACCCCTTCCTCAACAGATGAACATCTATACTCTGCTTTTTGTCTCTATGGATATGCTTATTCAGAAATTCTTTTATAACTGAAATCATGCAGTACTACTGCAACATCATGCAGACAAAATATTAATCGTCATGCATATAAAACATGGCTGTAGTGTCAGTTCTTTTACATGTAATATCATACATATGCAGTGCGCAGTATCATGCATATTAAACCATTACTTTACTGTCTAGATTCTTTTACATGCCATAGTGTTTCGTCCTTTGTAGTAAATGTAATTCTTTTATTATTCACTTTTTTAAAATAAACTGCATTTTATCTGTACATCTGTTGGTGGACACAGATTGTTTTTGCTTATTATAGATAATATTGCTATAGATATTATTTGAAAGTTTTTGTGTGAAAATATGTTTTCAGTATTCTTATGTATACATTGTTAAGAGGAATTTCTGGGTCAGTTGTAAATCTATAAATAACGTGTGAGAAACTGCCAGACTTTTTTTTCCCGAAGTCGCTGCAATGTTTACAGGCCACATCAGCAGTATATGAGGTCTCAAATTTCTTCATATCCTTGACAACGTTTATTAAATATTTTTGTTGTTCTTTTTGCAGCTATCCTTGTTGATGGAAATCATTTGGTTTTGATTTGATTTTCTTGTTCATGTTGTTCTACATCTTTCATGTGACTAATATTTACTTACATTTTTGAGAACATTGTTCAAATTTTTGCCCATTATTAAAATGAATTATTTGGTTTTAAATTTAATCAGAAAATTTTTAGTTTTTTATGTTCTGGACATTATGCACCTAGTAGGTTTATACTTCAAATATGTTTCCATTCACTGTGTCTTTTCACTTTCTTTACAGTATCTTTGACACAGAAATTTTAATTATACAATTTATCTAATTTATCATTTGTAATTACTTTGTTCATTTTGCAACTTTGCTTAACTCTTTAGGTCAAACACTTTTATGAGAACCTTCACTAATCTTGTTCCTGATAATTTTGTTTGTTTGTTTGGGGGCCAACCCCAGTGGTACTCAGTGCTTACTCCTGGCTCTGTGCCCAGGAATCACTCCTGGCAGGAATCTGGGGACTGTATGGAATGCCAGGGATCAAACCCTGCTCAGCCACATGCAAGACAACTGCTGTACTATTGTTCCAGCCCCTTGTTCCTGAAAATTCTTGGCCTTCTGAGCTGGTAGTTCAGTGCAAGGACCAGAATCTGCCAATGCTGCTCAGTTCCTGCGGTGCCAGGGATTTCCCAGGCCTACCCAGCAGTGCTTATAGCCAGGGACTATAGCCAGAGATGCTCAAGGACACCTGTGTGCTAGATAAGAACTGGGACGGGCTTCCTGCAAGGCATGAGCTGTAAGCCCCTGTACTACACACTTTTTTTGCTGTATTTTTTGGTCACACCTGGTCACATGCTCAGGGATTACTCCTGGCTCTTCACTCAGGAATTACTCCTGACAGTGCTCAGGCATCCATGTGGATGCCTTGGATCGAACCCGGTTGACCGTTTGCAAGGCAGATGCCCTACCTGCTGGCCCCTACACAACATTTTTTTTTTTTTTTTTTGCTTTTGGGTCACACCCGGCGATGCTCGGGGTTACTCCTGGCTCTGCACTCAGGGAATTACTCCTGGCGGTGCTCAGGGGACCATAAGGGATGCGGGGATCTAACCCGGGCCGGCATAGGCCGGCCTCGTGCAAGGCAAACGCCCTACCTGCTGGGCTATCGCTCCGGCCCCTACACAACACTTTTTAATGGATGCTTAATGGCTTGTGTCGATAGGATCACATGCTAGCAAATAGAGATAGTTTTGCTCTTTTCTAATGTATATGTCTTTCACTTCTACTTCTTACGTAATTGTCCTAGCTAGGGCCTACAATATCATGTTTAACAGAAGGACAATAGCAAAAAAGTTCTTATTCTTGTCTTTCATGGGACAAGAATTAAGCGCGCTAGGTAGTGAATGTCACCTAACATTTATGTATATCATCTGTAAGTTTTCCGTAGATGATGCATGTAGTTGAGAAGCTTTCTAGGGCCAGAGTGATAGTCCAACAGGTAGGGCATTTGCCTTGCAAACAGCTGACCCAGGTTCAATTGTCCAGCATTTCATAAGGTCCCGAGTACCACCAGGAGTAATTCCTGAGCATCACTGGGTGTAACTCCTTGCCCCCCCCCATAAAAACCCCAACATTTTTATTTACTGATTTTATTTTTCTTTACTGATTTAATCTTTTACTTCTTACAGGCATGTTCAAATTTTCTATTTTTTTTTCGAGTGAGTTTGGTGATTGTGCATTTCTAGTAATTGTGTATTTTATCTAGTTGTCTAATTTGTTGTTGAGAAGTGCTGGTCTAGTAAAGGTTTGTTAAATTTGGTGATGTTTTCAGAGATCCAAGTTTTGTTTCTGTTGATTTTTTTGCTTTGTAATTTTCTTTTTTTAATGTTGATCAATATTTCTTAGTTTATTGTTGCTTTGCACTTCCTTTGTACTTATCCCAATTTCTCAAGTTTGAAGATTATATTGCTGAATTAAGATCTTGCTTTTTAATTTATGTGTACATATTTCTTTCCTGGAACTTTTTCGTTAGTTACCTTAAAACTTTATATGTTGTTTTCATTTTAATTTTCTAATCCCCCATTTTCTTTCTCTTTGTTGTTACCATTTTTGTGGTACTTGAGGCTGTAGCCTTTGCACTGGTGTTCCAGAGGTTCACACACTGATTGTAGATCCATAGACTTGCTGTGGTCACACACTTGCTTGGGATATGTCAGGCATCACATTTGTGGGCTCCAAGAATCACACTGATTGGTGTGAAGGATCATAATGGTATTGCTGGGGCTTACACTTGAAGTTACAGGATCAAGCCCACAGCTTCATATTTGTAAGACATATAAATTGTAAAAAATTATAAATTTTTGTAATGTTAATCTGACCTGGTTATTGAGAAATGTGTCCTGTGATTTTCAAATTTTTGAATTTTCAAATCTTTTAAGCTTAGGTATACATTTCTGTTATCATGAAAAAAATCTCCTAGCATTGTTTACAAAAGCGTGACTTAAAAAAAGAGTACCATATGCCAGTACTGATCTTACGGCTGTCAGTGATCTATGAAAAAATAAGTACAAAGTTGATAATATTTAGAAACCTGTGGTTTGCTGTAGCAACTTGAAATTGTTGTAGCATTTAAGGACAGGAACACATATATAGTATGTGTTCTATACATACTAATAGATAGACCACATAGATGTGGTCTATCTAACTATATCATTTAAATATATTTTGTATTAAGTATCTGTAACAATTTAAAATTTAATCAAATTTTTTGTTTGTTTTTTGGCCACACCTGGTGGTGCTCCAGGCTTACTCCTAGTACTGTTGTCAGAAATCCTTCCTGGTGGAATTCAGAGGATCAAATGTAGTGCCAGGAATTGAACTCATGTTGGCTGCATGCAGGCAAGATCCCTCCCCATTATCTTCTGTACCATCCCCCGATTTGAGATTTAAGTAAATATAACATCTTTTTTTTTTTGCTATGGATAGTTTGAGCTATACACACAGATACGTGGTATACCGATATGCCAAAAACAGGTCCTCATACCCAATAAATGGAGACGTTACTGACGCCCCGCTTGAGCAAATCAGTGAACAACAAAAAAACAAGTGATACAGGCTATGGATAGTTTGAGAAGTTTCGCACTAAGATGGTTTACATACACTTGCATAATCGGTCTGTGTATCTGCTCAACTTCATAAGATAGTGTGATCTATTTTCCAAAAGTATGTCACTTGATGCTTTAGCTAATCAACACATGAGTGATTTTATGGTGAATATGTTTCTCTGACCATTAATACTGTAACCTGTCCCTTTAGTAAATTTTGTCAAAGTGTGAATCTTTGTGTTTTAAATCACTTGATCACTAGACATCCCGTTATTCATCGATTTACTTGAGCGGGCGCAAGTAACATTTCCATTTGACCCTATCACATGCCAGTGTAACCCAATGGCATCTGGTTGCTTCAGGAATACGAAGAGCCTCAAACCGTTCGTTCAGGGTCTTGACGAAGAAGTCTGACCATCTTGTAGGTGGGCGGCCACGTGATCTTTTGAGATCCCATGGGATCCGGTCAGTAACAGCTGTAGTCCATTTGTTTTAAATGGCATTCATAAATTATTAGTAAAGTCAAATATACTTTGGTTTGTGTTATATTTGTGTGTTCATTTTGGCCTTGTAAAAATAAATCTGAACAGTAATAATGTGCTCTGATGCTGCAAACATCTTTTTTTTTTTTTTGTCCTCCCTGGGGAAGACTGGGGAGGTTGTTAAGAGGAGGTTCATACCAGTGTACTCAGGGTCTTCTGATCTGCTGCTCTGTTTCTCCCCGTGGTGCTTGGAGGACACTGAAGTGCTGGGGATAGCACCTGGGGTTCTTTAATGCAAAAAGCATGCGGGGCCATCCCTTTCAGCCATGGCTAGGCCTGCGATCCGTTTTTAATGGTGCTTTGTGGAGAGAATTTTTAATTCTTTACATTTGAAAATTTTGGCTTTCACATGTAAATTTTTTTCTACTTGCTCCTAATTTGATTTATCTGTAGAGTCTGAGATTAAGTCTAATATTGTTTTATTTCTTCTGTGGCTAATGGTCCCAGCAATTTTTTTTAAATAAGTTCTTCTCTACTATTGATCTTCACTGCCTAATCAGTTTTGATTGTATTTTTACTCATGTATGTCCTAATTTCTGGATCCAGTGTTGTGCTTTGATGGTCAGTTTGTTTGATTCATATCATAATTGTTGTACTTAATAAAAAAATGTAAGTTCATCTCTTCTTTCTTTTTAATTTTATTGAGTTAGCATTAATTTATAATAGTATAGGGCTTGGGAACTAGAGACATACTAACAGCGTTTAAGGCGCTTACTTTGCAAGTCACTGACCCAGGTGGGATCCATAATAACGCATATGGTCCCCAAACACTGCCAGAGTTATCCCAGAGCAAATTTCATAGTCAGTGTCATGGTTTATAAGGAACCTCATGGGCATTTTGATCAGATTTGAACTCACTGTTATAATAATTCTTTATGAGGTATTTCATATATCTTCCAATATTCTTTTGTGTATTTTTTTATTTTTCTTGTTCTTATTCACAAAGTCTATCAAATACTTTTTAATTCTAATAATTGTTTTCTGTAGTTTTGAGATTTTTTCCTAAATAGGTACTCATTTTCAGCAAATAATACATTTGTTTGTTTTTCTTTGCTTTTATATGAGGTCTAGAGTCTACAGTGCTGCTAATGGACTGTCCGTAATGTTGCTGATCTTAAAAGGAGTATTTTCCACTTGTCATCTTTAAGTATTACATTTTTCTTATGAAGGCTTTTTATTAGATTTTTAAAATTCTGGTCTTACATTGAAAGTTTGTATCACACACAATCATTGAGTCATATAAAATGCTTTTATTGAGATGGTTGCATTTCTACTTTAATCTGGTAATCCAAACGTCAAAATTACATTAAGCAATTTTTTAAAATTAGACCAAGTTGACATTCCTATTATAAAACCAACTTAATCATAATGTGATTTTTTTTTATATACACCTCTGGATTCAAATTTTCAGTGTTTCTCCTGGAATATACTCTAGGAAGCCAAAAATACGCAGTGGAAACACCATCCCTACTTTTATGTTCATAGCAGCATTATTCAAAATAGCCAGAATCTGGAAACAACCAGAGTGCCCTAGAATCGATGACTGGTTAAAGAAGCTTTGGTACATATACACAATGGAATGCTATGCAGCTGTTAGGAAAAATGAAGTTATAAAATTTGCCTATAAATGGATGGACATGGAGAAGATTATGTTGAGTGAAATTAGCCAGAAGGAGAGAGACAGATACAGAATGACTGCATTTATTTGCATGGCATAGATATATATGTGCATCTTGTGATGCCAATATCCAAGATCAAGTGAAACATGACCTTGTATCAGGAGGTCTTGTCAAGGGGTGGAAATTGTCGCAAACGTGTGGGAGTTAGAGGCTGGGTAGGACAGAGAATGGAACAGTGTGCTGACAATTGTCGACCGTTGACTAATGCCAACCTAGAACTGAGCATTAAATACAGGCAAAAGGATACATATGACAGCCCTTTAATGTATGTTCTGTAATCCATAGTCTGGAGGGGAAGGAAGGGAGAGAAAGAGAGAGAGAGAGAGAGAGAGAGAGAGAGACAGAGACAGAGACAGAGACAGAGACAGAAAGGAAAAGAAATGGGGAACCTGCCATGGAGGAGGGTTGGGGGAGGGGGGAGGAACCGGGTAGTTGGTGGTGGGATATGGACACTGGTGGAGGGATGGGTGCTGGAACACTGTATGACCAAAACCCAGGTATGAGCTTTTTAATTGTGTATCTTTGTGATTGTGTATCTCACGGTGGTATAATAAAATACTTTAAAAAATTTTAAGTGTTTAGGCATTTTATATCTATGTTCATAAAGCCATACAGGTTTGTAATTATTTTTTAAACAAAATGAGCTGATGTGCTTACCTTCCCCCACCTTCTTTGGTGTCTTTTCCTCCTTTTGACTTTACCTTCTTTAAAAGAAAATCTATTAATAGAAAAGTTTATTGGAAGTAGAAGGAAAATGAAAAGAAGTTTCCCAGCCTGTGGTGTGAGGTGAGGGACAACTTAGTATAGGTTGGTATTCGACTGAATTAAAAATCTGTTCTCTAGAAGTCACTGTTTAAGATTAGAATTTTGTTTCTTAGTACAGTGAAATTCACTTATAACTTAGCAAAGCTATTTTTCTCTCCCTGAGATTGTTAACTCTTGATACAATTACTTTAGTCATAAAAGAGTATTTGTAGCCTTAATTTAGTTTTTAGGTAATAGGATTTTTTGGGGAAAATTATTTGTTTTCAAATAACAGCCTAACGCTGTTACAAATATGAACCGTTTAATAGATCTATTATTACATTTCCTCAAGTAAGAGCATATTGGAAAAATGGGAAATCTTCTTTTCACTACATTTTCTTATTATTCTTGATTAACCCTGTAATGTTATTATCCTTTCCCCCCATATTTTTGAAGAACTAGCATTTGGTACTATTCATGCTTCGTATTATGTAATTCTTAAGCAATTTAAAGATATACATTATTTATTTTCTTTGCCATATTCTGTATAATATACTCTTCTGATTTAACTTATAATTTGACATGTTATTATTAATTTTCCACTTTTTATCTTATTTTCCAATTTCGATTGTGATTTCTTCAATAATTTCTGAGTTTCTTAGATGATTTTTTTTCAGGGAGGAGGTTGTTCATATTGTTGGTGCTCAAGGCTTACTCCTGACTCTGTATGGATTATTCCTGTCTATTCTTGGATCCTAAATATTAGTAGCATGAAATACATGGCTATAAAATTATTCCCATATGTTAAAAAGAACACTAAAAACATTTACTGAATTATTATTGTTTAATTTTCTAATCAGTTTGTTGTTTTCTGGGCCCCAAAATACGAACTAATGTAAGTCTGTTTTAGATTTATTGTTTATAATAGACCTTAAAATCTTCAATGGGATTCTTTTTTTTTCTCATTTTATATTTAGCATTAGTTTTTTTTCCCCCAAATTTTATTACACCATTTTAGACATACAATTGCAAGATGCTCATGTAGAATCTTGGTTCTACAGTGTTCCACACCAATCCCTCCACCCAAACCCATCTCCCATCACCAATGTCTCCACCTCCCTCCCCCTCCCACACCTCAACTACTTGGCGGGTTCTGTATGTCATTTCTCTCCTCTCTATCTCTCTCCTCCGTAAACTTTCCTGCACATCGTGGAATGCAGTGGATTAAAGGACATTACTGTTTCCAATATTTTGATGGACCACACGGCAACCTGGGCTCTAACTGGTTTTGCTCTGTTAATCTGGTCGTGAGGTAGTATCCCAGCTTCCGGACAGCTAAGGTGGTAGCTAGTATGGTGGCGGAGTCTCATCCGGCTGCTTCCGGGACCCCAGAGGTGATGGACCCACTCCCAAAACCCATCTGTCTTCCCAGGGAGCCCCATGGTCAGCTTAGCCTGGGGAAAGCGGAGTTCCAGCTTCCCCAGCCGTCTGAGGCCCGCATGCTGGTGGCCCCAGGACAGCTCCCGCCCAGGAGAGGAGATTTTGTCCACCAGGCTGGACAAAATCTTCAATGGGATTCTTAATTCATTTTAAAAGAGTTATCAAGGGTATCAAGGGTTTCAGTCCGATGGTAACTTTAGTATTATTATTGTACTGAATTACATTTTTAAAAAAGGGATCATATTTTGTTCCCTATACTTTTAAATAAACTTTACATTGACAATGTCTTATTTCCTGGGCATGTTCTTTTCAGGGGAGACGGGTGAAGACTTGGGTTAGCATTTTTTTTTTTTTTTGGGTCTCAGAGTTTGGGTCAGCATTTTTCCTTTTGTTTCTTTCCTTCTTGTGTCTTACAGTATGATCTGCGTTTATGTGGGACTCAGGTATTCAACCTTAGAGGAACTCTAATATCTCCCTTGCATTGTGATGAACTGTTTTCCTAACACAATTTCTAGTGTATTAAGGTATCTTGCAAATTAGGTAGTGCCCATATTTTTTCATATAGTGAAACCAAGGCTGAAATTCTAAATTTAACTCTGTCCTTTAGGCAGTAATTGAAGAAGAGAATCCTGAGCCCATTTTACTCCAGTGTTGCCAGCTGTTCTGTTTGTATGTTTCATTCTATAGACTTTTTTTGTATATATATATATATATATATATAATATATGACATATATGTATATATATATATATATATATATATATATATATATATATATATATATATATATGATCTCATCAAGATCAAGCATAGATCCTGGATTGTTAAACAGGTTTCAGTATATAAATAGTTATTTGGTTTTCCAGATTGCTTTTATTTCATTTCTATTGCAAAATTATTTTTTCACATGAGTATTTATTTATTCTTTAATTAAAAAAAATTTAAATATTTTATTATACCACCATTAGATATACAGTTACAAAGATGTTCATGTTTAGATTTTTGTCATGCAGTGTTCCAGCACCCATCCCTCCACCAGTGCCCATTTCCCACCACCTATGTCCCCAATTCCCTACCCCTCACCTAGCCTGCCTCTGTGGCAGGTTCTTTTCTATTCTCTCTCTCTTTCTCTCTCTCTCCTCTTCTCTTCTCTCTGTATTTATTTTTAAACAGTTTTCTGAAGCTCTAATTTATTTACTGCTATAAATTCATCACTATGATTTGCCTTTTGTTTTATCACTTCATTTTGAAAAACGAGCAAGTTATAAATAGAAAGTTTGGTCCTCTCTCTCTCAGGTACTTTTCCATTTATCTCTAATTCTATACTGGAAAGACCCAGTATTAAAAGTTTCTTGTGGGGCGGAGCGATAGCCCAGCGGTAGGGCGTTTGCCTTGCACGCGGCCCGCCTCTGCCGGCCGGGGGTTTGATTCCCGGCATCCCATATGGTCCCTCGAGGCACCACCAGGGAGTAATTCCTGAGTGCAGAGCCAGGACTAACCCCTGAGCATTGCCGGGTGTGACCCAAAAGCAAAAAAAAAAAAAAGTTTCTTGTAGTAGACTTCATTATTTCTCATTGACTAAGGAATTGCACAAAGACTATAGTAGGCTAAAAGTATGCTTGAGATAGCCTAGCGGTAGGGCATTTGCCTTACCTGGGCGCCGGCCTCTGCCAGCCCGGGTTCGATCCCGGCATCCCATAGGGTCCCCTGAGCACCACCAGGAGTAATTCCTGAGTGCAGAGCCAGGAGTAACCCCTGAGCATTGCTGGGTGTGACCCAAAAAAGAAAAAAAAAAAAAGTGTGCTTGAATTCCCTAATTGAATAACTTTCTACTAGAGGCTTTGGGGCTGTGCCCCAGCAGCAGAGTCCTTGTTTTTCATGTCTGAGATCTCTGAGATCCTGGGTTTGATCTGCACTATGAAAAGAGACAAACAGCGTGTGTGTGTGTGTGTGTGTGTGTGTGTGTGTAGTGGTGTGTTAGGCTAGCATTCTAAGGGTACAGTGGCAGTGGCGTTGGGGCTAGAGAGATATACAGCAGGTAAGATGCTGCGCATCAGGTCAGCTAATCCAGGTTTGATCTCTGGCACTGTTTAGTCCCCGTGTCTGCCAGGTGTAAGAATGAAGTGCCACTGGGAGTTGTCCCACAAGGAAAAAGATGGTGGGGACAGTGGCCTTATATGTGCTTGTAGAAACTTAATCTGTGAATTAACAGAATGAAAATGTTTTCATGAGACATTGAATGCAGGTAAGACATGAGGAGGGAAGGCCTGGCCAGGTCAAGCCAAGTCAGAGGAAGAAAGGTTGTGTACCTCTAAGTGTTTGCAGAATCTAATTTGTGTGTGTAAATCTTTGCTAGCGTTAAGACTTCTTCTTCTTTTTTTTTTTTTCTTTGCTTTTTGGGTCACACCGGCAATGCTCAGGGGCTTCTCCTGGCTCTGCAGTCAGGAATCACTCCTGGCGGTGCTTGGGGGACCATATGGGATGCCGGGGATCGAACCAGGCCAGCATGGGCGGCCGCATGCAAGGCAAACGCCTATCCGCTGGACTATCGCTCCGGCCCCATAGCATTAAGACTTCTGACTCAGGAACCTTGGCAGATTTTTCTCATAAAATCCTTCATTATAGTAATATGTACTTATAAAAAAAAAGGTTTGTATCTATCTGAAGTTTGCATAGATTTATCTTAACATTAGTTATAATTGCACATTTTATTAAGGAATTAACTAAAAATAGTCCATGGCTTTTAAATATGAAAATAAAAAAAGAAAATAAGAAAAGTTTAGTTTTTTGGGGGGGTGGGACAGGGGAGTGAAACTGGGGACATTGGTGGTGGGAAATGGGCACTGGTGGAGGGATGGGTGCTGCAACATTGTATGGCTGAAACCCAATCATGAACAGCTTTGTAAAGTCTGTCTCACAGTGTTATAAAATTATTAATAAATAAATACACATTTGACACTGAAAAAAGTTTAGTTTATTGTTGCTGCCAAGATCCAAAGGCAACATAATCCACACAATTGTATGGAAAACTAATCCACACAGCTGAGGTGAGGAGCAAAGATGATGAGTGGGAGGGGATGTCAGGGTGCTTGGTGGAAGGAGTCGGGGTACACAGGTGATGGGTGTTATGTTGGAGTTCTGTGTAAGAGAAACCATTCTTAGTAATATTATAAACAACAAAATCTTGGTAACAAATTAAAAAATAA
>JAJIBD010039083.1:0-64820 GCA_021461705.1 Cryptotis parvus | reverse complement strand
AAAAGGATAATTAGCAACCCCCAAACAGATCCAAATTCTACAGGGGTAGGCAGCATCTCCTGACCTCACAACCTGCCGGGGAAGCCGCCTGCCTGGTGCAGTGACACCCGACCCGGTGAGAGGGACTGGCCCAGTTGTCCCTGCCCTTCCTAGTGTGTGTGGGCAGTGCTGTCTGCACGAGTCCCTGGGGAGCCCTGGTCACATTTTCAACAGAGAGGCGTAATTATGACCTCTCATTATGTACCGTTCTGCCTGCTGAGTTAGAGAACGGCATCTCCTGCTTGGAAGTGTAAAGTTAATTGCCTACAGGGGCCGGAGGCTGACCCCAGCCTTCCCTGCACACACTCCCCGGCCTCAGCCAGGCGCTCCGAAATGGGACCTGCTGTGTCCCCGCCCGTGGACACCTGTATTCTGGCAGAAGGTCAACTTTAACTCATGTTCAGGAGGGAAAGAAAACCAGTGCGTCGAGATCCAACAGCCTCGTTTGGGTTCCCAGCCCCCGTTGGTAGTGTTTTTGGGACAAAGGGCATATTCTGTGATTTGGGTGAGTTTCGCTGCCAGTTTTTCCAACTCTTAGAGACTTCTTAAGGCAGACAGGCAGTAAGAGGCAGGGCCAGGGGCCTGGGCACATTGGAGGTGTGGAGGTGAGGTTTAGGCAAATATCTCATGAGACCCAAATTACAGCAACTCACTTTGAAAATGTACCCTGGGGCCGGAGCAATAGCACAGTGAGGGAGGGCATTTGCCTTCCATGTGGCCAACCCAGGTTCGATCCCGGCATCCCATCTGGTTCCCCGAGCACCGCCAGAAGTGATTCCTGAGTGCAGAGCCAGGAGTAACTCCTGAGCATTTCTGGTGTGACCCGAAAAGAAAAGAAAAAAATCACCACAAAGATGTACCGTCCCAGAGGCAGGCTTGGTGGTGGGAGGGAACCTAGGGGTGTGTCTCCGCCCGTGGACACCCATAGAGGGAAGCCAGTGGACACCATAGAGGGCAGCCACGCTGCTGGTGGGTTTGGTCTTGGAGCAGTGTATGCTATTATGAACAACTTTGTAAATCCTGGTGCCTTAATTTAAAAAAATTGTTTCTCAAGATAAAGAAAAAGGATTCTTTTTTAATAAGCCCATTCAAAGAAAGGAAATGCATTTTTAATCTTTTTTTGGGGGTCACACCTGGCGATGGCCATGTTACTCCCTGGCTCTGCACTCAGGAATTACTCCTGGCGCTGCTCTGGGGACATGTGGGACTCTGGAGATTGAACCCTAGTCGGCCGCTTGCAAGACAAATGCCCTCCCCTTTGTACTATAACTCCGCCTCCTTCTTTGATTCTTTTGGTTTTTAATTTCTGCCATCTCTGTTTCTTGTCCCCTCGCTGCTGTGGAAGGGACAGGGGTTTCCTCTCTTGGTTTCCACAGTCTGGGCTCGGTGCCTTTCGGTGCATGCCAGAGGCTTTATTATGGCACCTCTGCCTCATCTCTTCTCCCCCCCTCACACAAGCTATGCCCATCAAACAAGTGTGGGTGTGGGTGGAGGAAGGGACATAGCTTCTGTTGGAGCATCTCTGGGGCCTCAGGAAATTCAGACTAACGTCCTTTTGTTTCTGAGTATCACTTGCTTTGGTTTTTCTAAGATTGCTTCTAAGTACATGGTGTTGCACCCATATCAGGTGAGATATCAGATTGTATCTGATTTTCAAGTTTTGTGATGTTAGATGTTGATGATCACTGCTTAGATAAATTAATTAGAGTCTGTAAATTGGGGTTATAATTTTTTCACTCCCCAGCAACCCCTCCATATTTTCTAGAATACTTCTATAAAGAGAATCATCAGCTATGTTTCATATAGGAAAGGTTGTTTCCTTTTTTGTCAGTTTTCAAAGAAATACACCCCTGTTCCCTAGAGCTTCTGTATTGTTTTTGTTGTTGCTGATGTTTTTTGTGCCACACCCAAAGGTGCATGGGGCTTCTTCCTGGCTCTGTGCTCAGGGATCCCCCTGGCATTGCTCTGGGAACCATATGGGATGCCAGGGAACCTGGGGCAGTCATATACAAGGCAAGCACGTGCACAATAGCACAATCTTCACCATGTGCTATTGCTCTAGCCCGAGTTTCTGTGTGTTTTTGTAAATAGCATCATGAACTGTTGGGTTTATATATGTGTCCGATGGTTTCATTGTGGCATCCTGGTAGGAGCCATAGCTGCTCTACCTTGGCCAGTAGGGTGCCTTGCAGTCAGTGCTGAGTTTTGCATCGGGAAGCTTTGATGGCATCCCTTGGTCTCTGGTATAACCAAGTCCTCTGGCTCATTGTGTGCATTGCTTGCTCCAGGCTGGCCGTTGTGTCTCTGGGGCCTGAGTGGGAAAGTCAGGAGCTACTCCCTGGCACCACTTGCTAATTCTGTTTTATTTTCAGTTTGGGGGGGCCACCCAGCCACACTCAGGGCTGCCTCCTGGCTCTGCACTCAAGGATCACTCCTGGGAGGATTCAGAGGAACTTATGCAATGCCAGGGATAGAAACCAGGTCGACCTCATGCCAGGCAAGCCCCTTAGCCCCTGTAGAATTCTCTCTGGCCCCAAGCGCTATTCATTTCAATCATGAGTTTCTGCTTGCAAGTAAATTCTTACCTAACACCTTGATAATACATGTGGCTTCTGTTTTTTAAAGTATTTGGACACACCCAGCAATGCTCAGGACTTATTCTTGGCTCTGTGCTCAGACATCACTCCTGGCAATGCTCTGGGAGGCCTGTGTGGGTCCAGGGACAGATCCCACCTTCTCTGTGCTCTCCCTCTGACTGGCCCTCTTCAGAGAAGGGTCCCCACGTTCGGGAGCACACCTGTTTGCGCCATAGACCTCTCTGGAGACTAAGGCCAGTGTTTCTTTTACCTCTCAAGCACCACGCTTCTCTCAACACAGGCTGGGCTCAGACTAGCATCATCTCAGGAGCGGCCAGCACAAGACCTTCCCGAGAGATGTAGCAAGTGGGCGGGCGCCGTCAACACAAGTAGCTCGCGCAGGGTCTCACCTGTCCACACATTTCTTGGGCTTTGTTTCTGTATAGCATTTAGTTACTAGTTCTTTTCCCAACCCTTTGGAGTGATGAAAGGTGCCTCTCCTGCAGAGGGAAGACGCCGACTATTGTCCCAAAGTGGCCTCAGTGCCCAGCCTCCCCCACCCACCCCCTTGCCCCACTTGCAGGCTATCTTTGTGCAATTTGACCTTTAGCACCTCACCTGGGTCTGTTGCTGCAGATTTGCTTCTCTCGAAGCCCCTCTGGGTTTTATTTGTTTTGTGTTGTTTTGTTTTTTTTAAGCCACAGTGAACTGTCACGCCCCATTTCCAAACTGAAAACCTTTGTTGGAGCCTCTCTGGTTCGCGAATGCAGGCGGGCGCCCGTGGGGAGGAAACCAGGCCTGGGCTTTAAAAGCAACTTTGCCCTTGCTCAGCTCTGCCCAGTACGAGGACTCACTATTCAGCGTTGTGGCGGGCGTCAGGTTTTGGGGCAGGGGTTGGGGGAAGAAGGTTTAGTGTAGAGCGTAGACCACGGCTGGGCAGTCAGCAGCTTGATGGTGGGTTATTGTTGGATTTTTGTATTTGATTTTATTTTGTGTGTGTGTGTGTGTGTGTGTGTGTGTGTGTGTGATGGAAGCGTATCCCAAATAGGAAGGAAGTTAAACCCAGTGACTCCTTCCCCCCACCACCACCCACCCCCTTCACCTAGGGCTTTGGGAATACGGGTGATCTTACTGGCCCAGATCTCGGGGGCATTGGGTGGTGGTGGGCAGGGGTTCCCCTTCTCTCTCTCCCAGAAGCAAAGCAGTGGTGTTTGACTCTTCCTCGTGGAGAACGTTCGTGTGTCTGTGTGTTTGTGTGGTGTGTGTGTGTGTGTGTGTGTGTGTGTGTGTGTGTGTGTGTGTGTGTGTGGCGACACCAAAAGAGCTCCCCAGGGCCATGGGCCAGCATCACTCCATCTCATCTGGGTTGAGATGATCTTTTCTTGTGCCTCACCAGCTGTTTCAAACAGCTTAATGTTTGGTTTTAGTTTATTTTTTATTTTTTTTTTTCTTTATGGCTCACACCCACCTGCCAGAGCTCGGGGATTACTCCTGGCTCTGCTGTCAGGAATTACTCCTGGCTGCGCTTGAGACCATATGGGATTCGGGGATTGAACCCGGGTTGTCCACTTGCAAGGCCCCCAGTTGGTTTTAATTTGCCTCGTTTCTTCAGGGGCGGCATGAGCTGGATGCTCCCTCAGACTCAGGTTTGCGCAGGACAAAGGCCACTTGGGCGTTCTCTAGCTCCTTCCTGTCAAGATGACTTTTCCCATCACAGCTTGGAGTCCCGCTTGGCCTTAGGTGGTCACTTCCTAAAATCCCTTCCATCCCAAAGGTCGTCTCTGGGCTCTTCTCTCTTGTCTGAGCAAGGAACCAGCAGGTCTTTGCCGCATGGAGCCATGGTGGTGAATTCCACATTCGCGCTCTTCAGCCAAAAGGGAAGCGGAAGGCCTCCAGGTGGTAAACGGCCCCGTAACTGTCAGCATCCACCTGGCCTGCTGCCTTCCAGCCCAGAGCGTCAGTGCTCTAATGTAGTTGATTGCCGTAGAGGCCTGAGTGTTTCCAAAGCCTCAGACAGAGATAGCTAAGCTTCCTAAACTAGCTTAGGTTATTTTGTAAACAGGGCAGGGAGGGAGTCCTTAGCCACAAAGAGAATGTTCCCTGTGTTTCTCTTGGATGCATTCCAACGGAGATCATCTGGTACAAGGAATTGTTTCGCTGGGCCACAGTCAAGTGAGGTGAGACAGGCTTCTGGACGCTCTTCACCTTCCGGCCAGGGTGAATTCTAGGGGCACAGAGGGGTGTCCTGTACCCGAGGATGACGCGTGGCACCCCTGGCCTTGCCCCCCACCTCACGTAGGCCAGGGGAAGTGTGCAGGGCTAACCCAGCATTGTGTGTGAGCTGTGCAGCGTCCTAATGAAACTCTGACCCGCTTGGGGTTTTATTTCAGCAATTTGCTGTCTCCACGTTGAATGGTTTTCTCTCCCTTTCTTGCACCTTGACCCACTGGCATCCCCCTCAAAAAGCCATCCAAGTTTATTCTTCTTTCATAGCCAGGGATCAAAGACATACAATTACAAAAATTCACTTCTCAGCCCAGAGACATCATGGAGTTAAATACGGCCAAGGTGCCCCAGAGTTGCAGTCGGGCTGGACAGGGCACTTGGCCCTGGAGTGACCGAAAGGGTCTGAGCATCAGAGTACCCGGATGAGGCTCCACAGAGCTGAGTCAGTCGGGTAGGACCTGACGGGTGGGCTTCTGGGGGTCCCAGGACCTCCCATAGCACTTCTAGCCTGGAGCCTGGGGTCCCCCAGGCGCCTCTCTCACCACTCGCTCTGGGCAGAGCCACAGGCAGCTGAGACTAACCAGTGTGTGCTCAGCACCTCTGCATCTGGCGCCCGTTTATTTGTTTGGTTGGTTCCTTGCTTCTTGTTTTGGTCCACACCCGGTGGAGCTCGGGATCTTTGGGGTGCTGGGGATCAAACTTGGTCAGATGCGTGTGTGCAGCCAACGACACCTGCTCTGCAGCTTTCTGCCCCACCCAGGTTCCAGCAGTGTTCCGGGGCCAGGGAGCCGGGTGGGGGCAGGCAGGCCCCTTGTGCCAGGGCCTCACGCGGCAGTAGAGGGCAGGCAAATCCACACGCCCCAAAGCGCATGCTCCCCGTGCTCCCTGCTCCCTCCCCGCTGCGCTCCCCGTGCTCTCCCTGCGTCCTCGTGGCCCTGCGCTCCCGTGCATCTTCTGCCCATATGTGCTCTATTTGTTGTTGGCTGTTTCTGCAGAACTTCTAGAACCTCTTCTGTTCATGTATACAAGGGTTTTTCGACCTGTCAGAAATCAGGCTATATGTGCCGCCCGGTTTGATCCCCGGCATCCCATATGGTCCCCCGAGCACCGCCAGGAGTGATTCCTGAGTGCAGAGCCAGGAGTAACCCCTGAGCACCGCCGGGTGTGACCCAAAAAAGCAAAAAAAAAAAAAAAGGAAATCAGGCTATGGGGACAAACAGGGAGAAGCGGGCAGCAACCCCATGGCAAATGCATTGATTCCTCGGGAAAGGCTGGTGGGTGCAACTCCTGGGCACTCCTCTGGGGGAGATTCCCACTCTCGCTGGTAGTCTGCCTGGGTGGGCTAAGGATGGAGTTCACGTGTTTCTGTGGGATCTGCAGTTGTCGGGACCAAATGGAGGGGACAGAGGCCATAGAGGGGACAGAGGCCATGGGGGTGATTGCTCTTCAAACATAACCTCTGCCATCTCAGCCCTCTGATACCCCATACCAGAGGAAGAAGCTGAGCCCATCCCAGAGTCTCCAGAGTCGAGTGACTTAGTGGGTCCCGCAGCTGCCCAGAGGGGTGGGCCAGACAGTGACTGCGCGCCATTCCTCCTGCCTGGTGGCGTATAGTGGCTCTGAGGTGTCAGAGTAGATAATTCAGTGCCACAGGCTCCCACCCCACCCGGCCTCTCCGGGATAGCAGCAGGTCTGCGGGGTTGGGATCAGACCAAACCAGCCCGGCCAGTCTTGCCGCCTCCCACTCCGAGTCCCCAGGGCCTGACAGTCACATGGAAATGCACAGCAGAGCCAGGGCTGGAACCCAGGAGTCCCCACGCCCTGCCCGCTACCTTCCCGGCTCCTCTCAGAGAAGCTTCTTCCCTCTTGCCACTTCCACTTTGGGAAAATTAAGAGCAACACCTTAAAAAATATATCAGAATCACCGAAGCAACATTGGTGGTGGGAAATGGGCACTGGTGGAGGGATGGGTGCTGGAACACTGTATGGCCGAAATCCAAATATGAACATCTTTTTTTTTTTTCTTTTGGGTCACACCTGGCGACGCTCAAGGGTTACTCCTGGCTCTGCACTCAGGAATTACTCCTGGTGGTGCTCAGGGACCTTATGGGATGCCGGGATTGAACCCGGGCTGGCATAGGCGGCCGGCGTGCAAGGCAAGCGCCCTACCCGCTGGGCTATTGCTCCAGCCCCCATCCAAATATGAATATCTTATTAACATCTTTGTAATTGTATATCTCACAGTGGTATAATAAAATACTTTAAAAAATTTTAAAATTTTCCACGGACTTAATTGAGTCTGAAATTTAAAGCTGACTAACTTAAAGCAAACTACATTGTGCAATCCACTAAGGAACCATTTGGGGGAAAAAATTGCGGAAGCAGGTTCTTGAAGCTTCTCGCGCGGTCGCACAGTGCTGTAGTAGGTGCGCCTCCCAGAGAAGAGGCTTGGAAACTTGAAGATTGTGTGACCGTTTCTACGTCGGACTGCAGGGAAGAGGCAGAGCGCTAAGACAGCTTCGGGGGAAGATGAAAATGGGCCTCTGGGGAACCTGTCCAGGGCAGCAGCCGCGGAGACACGAGCATTTGGGGGCGAAATCGGGGATTAGAGCCGGGCTTCGTTTGGAGGAGGGTCGTCGCTTTATTAAGCCTCCCTAAGCCTCCCTGGGCAGGTGGTGTTTCCCCCAGTTAGGCGGGGTCAGTGGATTGGATTCCGTCTTACGGCTCTGATTCAGCACCGCTGGGGGACTGCCCTCTCCAAAAAGTGAAACGGGGTCCGGTCTCTCCATTCAGCTGCACCTCTCTGTCCCCGCAGCTCCCCGGCACAGGACCTGCAGAATCTGTGCCCAGGTGATGTTTGTTCCAAATAGAAAGTTCTTGGCCAGACTGACTTCACTTTATCTTATGCTCATGGACACTGGAGGGAAGCATGTAGGAGGAAAAAATGCGCCTTGCTCTCCTCTCTCTCTCTCCTCTCCTCTTTCTCTTCCTCCCTTCTGTCTCTCCTTCCCTCCCCTGCCCTCGTCTTTCTCTCCCTTTCTTTCTCTTCCTCCCCTTCTTTCTTCCTCCCCTCCCTCCCCCTCTCACTCTCTCTTTCTGCCCCTCATTTCGAGGGCCATGCCTAAGTTCTGTGCTCAGGGATCACTCCTGCCAGTACTTGGAGGACCATGTGCAGTGCCGATGGTTGAACTAGAGCTTCTGTGTGCAAGACAAGTGCTTAACCTGAGCCTCAATAGCCTGTCTGCTAAGCCCCGTACCACCAGCCCACTGAACCCCTCCCACAGATCTAGTCCTGGGTCCCCACCCATCACAGTCCACTGTGCCTCTGAAATGGAGGCGTCCCTTCATCCCCACACAGCCTCCCCATCCTCCAACACATCTGTAGCCCCAAAGCTCGAGGCCAGTCTCCTCACTGCAAAGCATCGCACCCCCAAGGCAGGCAGCCGCCCTCTGCTCCCCCACCTCCACCCCTTTTCCTGACGGGGGGCCCCTCTCTCCTCTCTCCTGACCTGGAAGAAGAAGGGTGCTAGGGCAGTCCAGATGTTCTGTCTCAGCCTGATGGTGGTTTACAAAGAAAAGAGGCCTGGGGAGGGAGTACAGGGCTTTGCGCCCCCTTTGGGTCCCAGCACCACATGCCCCCTGGGCACTGCTGGGAGTGACCTGTGGCGGTCCCAGCATCGCAGGAGCCATCCTTGCATCCTTGTACCAAAGAGGGAAGCAAGGAAAAGCAAATGTAATATGAACATCGTGGTATGTTTTTATGCATGAAAAAGTCAGCTGGGAAAACTAGTGAGCACGTAGATGAAAGAGAGCCAAACTGTGCTAATAAGAGGCAGTGGGGGAGCTCGGAGTGTTTTCCATAGAAACCTTGTTTCTCAGAGACTAGACCCATGTGCGTGAGTGCGAATAGACGTGTGCGGGGTCTGCATGAATATACATACACACCTGTCTAGACAGTTTCCTGGTGCGTGTGTGGGAACATGGGGGGGGCCACTGGGGGAAGGCGTTTGCGTCTCACCCGATACCCGCCTCGTGTTCCTTTGTTCCAGTGAAACAAACCGACTTCCGTGATTCTTTGAGAAAGGGAAAGGCAGAGATATTTTAATAATAGATAAGGTGAAGAATGGCAGCACCTGTTTGGCACCCGGACGACCCAGGTGTGCCCCGGAGGGCAGGGCAGGGCAGGCAGCCCCAGACGGCCTCTCCAGCCTGCCCAGCCTGTCCGGAGTGTCTCCATCAAGCTTCGCAGCTGCCTGTTGCCCCTTCTGCTTTCCTGAAGCCAGCTGGGTTCCTTCACGTGTTGCCCTCTCCGCTGGCTGGTGCGCGGAGTCCTGAGGGCAGAGAACACTCGCTGGATTGTTTCCCCTTTCCCTGACCTGTCAGCCTGGCCATGGACCCCACTAGCAGGATTTTCGGCAGAGTAACGGAGAAGAACTCAAAGCGGTCACACAGAAACATCTGTCGTTTGAGGGAGGCGAAGATGTCTTAGCTGAGTGGTAGCGCACTTGCCTTGTACACAAGCTGACCTGGGTTCCCTGTCAGACACTCTATTTGATCTCCTGAGCCCTGCCAGGGTGAGCTCTGTGCACCGCTGGGTGTGGCCCAGAAACAAACAAAAAATGCCTGGGTTGGAACACAAAAACAAGAGTGAGTTCCAGAACCAATGGATCAGTTGTCTATCTCAAAACATAAAAACTTTTGGGGGCCAGGGCAATAGTATAGCGGGTAGGGCATTTGCCTTGCATATGGCTGACCAGGGTTTGATCCCTGGCATCCCATATGGTCCCCTGAGCACTGCCAGGAGTAATTCCTGAGTGCAGAACCAGAAGTAATCTCTGAGCATCGCCAGGTGTGACCCAAAAAAGAAAAAAAAAGGTAAAACTTCTGGGGGCTGGAGCAATAGTATAGCAGGTAGGGAATTTGCCTTGCACACAGTCGACCCGGGTTCAATCCCCAGCATCCCATATCCCGAGCACCACCAGGAGTAATTCTTTAGTGCAGAGCCAGGAGTAACCCATGAATATTGCCGGTGTGACCCCCCAAAAAAAAAATCAACATAAAACTTGTGGACACTTGACAGTGAGTAGAGTACAGACTATAGAACACAGACTCACAAAGTACCTGTATACTGAATATTTAAGGAAATCTTACAACTCCATGAGCTGTTGAACCACCTAGTTGAAAAAGAGGCACCAGACTGGAGAAGATAGTACAAAGGTTAAAGGCACAGTCGACTCTGGTCTGATGCTTGCCACCACATACAGTGCCCTGAGCACCACCAGGAGTGATTCCCAAACAGACTCAGGAAGCTCTGAGAGTTGCTGGGTGTGACCTAATAAAGAAAAGTCTCCAGCTGAAATGGACTTTTCGCAAAGACAGTGTACAAGTAAAAGATTAAGTACATGAAATAATATGTGTCCTCATGTGTCAAGACAGTTTAAAAACCACTGTGAGGGGCTGGAGCCATAATACGGCACGTAGGGCACTTGCCTTGCACTTGGCCAACCCAGTTTCGATTCCTGACATCCTGTATATGGTCCCTCAAGCCCTGCCATGAATAACTCCTGACTGCAGAGCCAGGAGTAACCTCTGAGCATCCCCCACTCAAAAAAAAAAAAGTAAAGAAACAAATAATAACCACAGTGAAATAAATGTCTCAAAAAAAGCTCTGTGTACATCTACTAGAATGCTATAGGGTTAAAGAATTGGAAGGTATTTGTTGGAATTTTTTTTCCGTTAAAACAAATTTTGTTTAGGAGAAGGGAGAGAGAGAGAGAGAGAGAGAGAGAGAGAGAGAGAGAGAGAGAGAGAGAGCACATCTTGAGGGGACATGTGGGAAACACGCCACGCGTGTTTGGCCACGTGCTCTGGAAGCAGCACATGGGCTCCAGGCAGCATATAGACCAGAGTTGGCAGTTTTAAGTGTCGGCCAAAAAGTAGAGCTGAGACCCAATTCATGGTGCCACTGCCTTGAGCAAAGCTGAGCCAGCCTCACTGAAGTGAAATAAATCCCATTTCCCCAAAGGGAAGTAAAAGTACATGTTCACCGAAGACTGGTACCAAAGTTCACAGCAGTTTTAACAACCTAGATCTTCATCTGCAGGTGGACGGATTATTCATGGTGTGTCGCGCAAAGGGGAGATGGCCTGTCCACCTTGATAAGGGGCAGAGTGGTAATACCCTTTGTGGTGAATAATAGAAAGGGTCCCAGGGCAGGGCTCAGGAACATGGCAGGAAGAGGCTTTGGGGTTGTCTGGGATCCGCCTATTAGTGGTGATGTTTATCTTTCTGTGGTTCTGGGTTACACTGTTACGAAACTGGTCAGACCTCCTCAAACGTCACCCAACACAAGGGTTTTGTGTCAGGCCCTTCTGGAGAAGGGCTGGCACCATGGGTGGCGTCCACATGCTGGCGTAAGCCCACGTGCTGTTTGCCAACCCACCTACCTGTTTGTCAGCGTCGGGGCCACTCTTGCTTTCGTCTTCTTTCCATTTTGCCCAGCTGCCTACGCCTTCAGGCTTGCAGCCCCCGGAAGCTGGCCCCGGCAGGATGGAGAGCGATTCAGAGTGAGGTCAGGGGCGGCCTGATCCTCCTTGGGGGGCTGGAGATCAGACAGGTGCGCCAGGGCCACCTCGGCACTGTATGAATGGAGGCCGCTGGCACTTTGAAGGTGGCTGGAAGCAAGGGCCTGACCCAAACGCTGTGTCATGCTTAGTTTATGTGTTTATTGCGCGACTGCAGTGGGGTTGTGGGCCTCCAAGCATAGTGGCTCCTGGAGCCCAGCCAGGCCGCCTCTGGGTTGCCCACAGTGCTTACAGCCTCGGAAATGGCCAACAAACCTTGGCTTTGTCAGAAGAAGCCAGAAAGGGGCCTTGGCAAGAGAGGACGTCAGAGGCCACCACCCCCCACCCGCAGGTACCTCCCAGAGCTTCCTGATCCCTGGGGCGTGGAGGGTGTCAGTGAGAGCCCAGCATGGGGAGTTCTGTCCTGAGTGGTGGGCAGAGCTCTGGGAAACCATTTGCTGTGAGAGGAACTGGAAATTTTTTAGCTTATCATTAGAGTTCACACACATACTCCACACACAGACACACGCATATATACTTAATAGCTGTGGGGAGCAATGACTGTTTTAGGAATTTCACCCTAGGAGTCGCCAAATAGTTAATTTACCTGTCTCTCACATAATGTACTTATTAAAATAAACTTTACTCCATTACGGAGTGTAAGTAATGGGCCTCCTGCAGGCAGAAGAAAAGCCCTGCAGAGTTGATTTTCTTGCTTTCTCGTGTGTGTGTGTGTGTGTGTGTGTGTGTGTGTGTGTGTGTGTGTGTTGGGGGCTGTGGGTGTCTCTCCACTAGAACCAACATCATCTGTATTATTCGTCACTTGTGGAGCTGGATCCTGCATTCCCCACTCCCATAGAATTAACTGCACAGATAAACTACGGGGTGGGGGGAGTACTTTTAAAAAACATTTTTAAAAAGTCATTTTTCTAGCATAACTCTCCAAATGAAGTGTCACAGGGCCATTAGTAGTGAATAGAATTTGGGGGCAGTGTGTAAGTTGTACCAAAGATGACAGTCAGTAGCCCCCTGCTCCCAGCCCCAAGCCCTGGGCTTGGTGGCCCGTGACCTGCATCCTGTGGTCACCTACGGCTGCTCTCTTCATTTGCTGGCGCTGGCACTGGCCATGCCTCCGTCACACCATGTTGGCCGTTAGCGTGTCCCCCCTACCCCCGCCCCCACCAGGGCAGCTGGGCCAGGGCTGATGTTCTTTTCATCCTATTCACTGGCCATTCTTGGGGCTTGTTTACGGTTGCTATGGGGACTTTCATTTCCATAGCAGTCACAGCGCTGTTTCTCAAAGGAAAACGGAATTTAGTTATAAGAGGGTAATTTTTTTTCCTATCCCTCCATAACCTGCCATCTGTCAACTGGTGGACTTATAAGGCTTCAGAAGCCTAGTAAGAATTACGTACATCAAGGAAGCAGTGAATTCTGCTGCCTTTTGTTTGGGTTCTGTTTTTTGTTTGTTTGTTTTCGTTTTGCGTCCCATGTGTAAAGCGGAAATAGCCGTGAAAGCCAGCGAGCATCCTTGACAGCAGAACTTTTATTTTTGTTTCTCTGTGTGTGTCTGTGTGTGAGTGTGTGTCTGTGTGTAATGCCTTCCCCTGCCCGCTTCCAGGCTGCTGTGCCCCACTGCGTACTCTCAGCCTTACACAATCTGCTTCCCATGGTCCCGAGGGAGGGAAGGGACCAGGCGTCTGTGCATTGCCGAGCAGCAGGTGGAGTTCACGCTCTCTCCTCAGGAGCTTGTGGCCGTTCCATGTCTGGCCAGGATCCCGTGGGCTGAACGTCTGTTCTCACCCCACTCTCTTCCTCCTGCACCCCAGAAACACACTGGTGGGGTGCCGAGGTCAGCCCCTCACAGGAACACCCGTACAAGCTCGGAGTGAACACAGATGGACCAAGGGCCTTGTTCTGAAGAGCTCGCAGACCTGCCTCTTTCTGGAACATCTTTTGCCCTAACAGATTCAAAAGGGGAGTCAGACAGCCTTCAGGAACCAATTGCTCAGCCGGTTCCTGAATTTATTTTTTCTCTTTTCTCAGTTTTATTCATGAGCTGTAACTTGCAGGGGGAAAAACATACACACGCACCAGCCCTGTTGTAAATAATGTTATTTATTGGTTGACTTTTCCAGATCCTGACATTGATGCTGCCAGTGCCATGATGCTTTTGAATACTCCCCCTGAGATACAAGCAGGTTGTGAGTAGATATTTCTATAGCATACAGCACCACAGTCTGTGACCCTAATCTTCTCATTTGCATACCAGGTCCTAGGAAGAACTAATGCTCGGCTCGAACTTTCCGTGTAGAGGCACTTTTCGGCCCCTCTGCGTGCAGGCGTGCCTCTGATCTAAGCGTGCATCCATGCATATGGATGAACGAATGTAGACGCGTGTTTTGGAGAAGGTTCTAGTGTATTTTCAGGGCTTAGGGCTCGGGGAAGGGATGCAGCTCCCTTAAGGTGTCCAGCAGAGCAGCTGTTTTCTCTCCTGTAGAAACCATTCCCCCTCGGAATTCCTGCTGGAGGAGACTCCCTTGTGGAGTCCGGCTTCAGACTGATGGAGCAGGAGCTTCCCCATGTTTAGACTTTTCCTTCTCTTTGGGGGCTTCATTAATATCAGGCTACCATTTTTAAGGAAGTGGGAGAAGACTGTGGTGAGGCAGGTGTGCAGAAACCTGGGACAGTCCACATATGGAGTCACCATTCCGCATATGGAATCACCATGGTTCCTCCAGGTCATACCCAGCCAGCCTTGCAGGGTGTGGCGGGTAGAGACAGGGTTGGCTGTTGTGATGTCAAGCTTGGGACAACTCTTGTCCTTCCTTGAGATTCTCTCTGTCTTTCACCTGGAGTTTTTCCAGCCTTCTCTTCCCCTCTCAAGCCCTTCCCATCACACCCCTCCCAAAAAAAAAAAGCTAGACTTCTTTTGTTTTGTTTGTTTGTTTGTTTTGGGGCCACTCCTGGTGAGCTCAGAGGACCGTATGGGGTACCTGGAATTAAACCTAAGTCAACCATGTGCAAGGCAACTACCTTACCTACTGTACTGTCTCTGGCCCAGTCTCTGAAGCTTCTTGCCTGAGGGAAAGTGACCCTCACCGGGAATAATGGGCTTTTCTCCTCCTAACTTGAGACAATTTTCTCCATTCATCTTTATTTTCTAACTGGAAGCCTCCGTTAAACCGCCAGCCAACTGGTCTACCACTGTCTTTTCTCTTCCTCAGCAGTTATTTGCTGCATTAACTCTCTCTTGATGAAATTAACTGTGTGGAGACATGACAGGACATCAGATATCCTCCTCACCTCTGCCCCCTGGGCTACATGGCCCCTTGCACAAGAGGAATCCCCATTGGGGGCCATTAGTGATCCCACCCAGGAACATGCATCCTCCCTCAGATTCATAGGCATCTTTGTTAACAGCTGGTTGGGAATCCAGTTCTTCCCCCCCAGCCCTTCCACATTTCAGAGCCTTCCCAACAGCTTCGGGCCATGATAATCCCCTTTATTACTTGTTCTTTTGTTCATTTCCTAAAGAAAGAAAAGAAATGGAGAGGTAGCCAGTATCCTTAAGGAGGCTTATCCCTCTGCTAGAGACTGCCATACCTGAGAATAAGGGACAGACTTCTCAGTGTGTCTTTGCAAAGAATTTAAGCGGAGCGCCAGCAATTAGAAGGTTAAACTGCACCTCTGAGATGCAGACACCACAGCTGAGCAACTACAGTCGGTACTGTCCAGTGGCCAGCAGCTAACCTGTGGTTTCAAAATGATGTTTGACATTACCGAGAAATACGTCTTTGTGAAATTAGCAACAAACAGATCTCCTTCTCAGAACGCAGTGGAGGAGTACAGACCAGACTGCCTTGAATATTCCTCGAATCACGGGAAATCACGTGGATTGCATTAATGCTTCATGACTTTTAGTCGCCTTCCTAACACTTGCCACTGTCCACATGTTGACTCTGATGTGAACCACTGGTGGCTCACTCACACTTGCGTGTGACTTAACACAACTGGTAATGCGGGAGGGTCACCGTGTAAAAATAATGCTTCTTTAACTTTTATATTTATTTGTTTTGGGCCACACCTGGCAGTGCTAAGGGCTTACTCCTGACTGGACCCTGGGTCATTCTTGGCAGACTTGGGGATACCAGGGATCGACCCCAGGTCAGCCACGTGCAAGGCATCATCCTACACTGGACTATCTTTCTGGCCACATAATAAAACAGCTTTCACTGAGCTAGAATCATGGGGCTCAAAGGGAAAAGCGAGGGTATTGGTCATTGTCAGCTCCTCTGAGCGTCCGTGCAGTCCCAGGATTACTGGATTCTCACTCCCAGGTAGCAGAGAAGAGAAGGGGTAGCCCCTGATTCCCTGACAAGTTCACTGTTTGGACGTTGCCATTGGAATTCCCTCTCTTCTCCACCAGTTTAATGCTTGAACCGTAAATACTCTTTTCTTTTTTCTCTTTGTACTCAGAGTCTGTTCCATAGCTGAACACACATTCCACCAGCTCAGAGTCCTTGTGTTGAAGCTATAGGTTCCTTTTAATGAGTGTTGGTGTGTGGGGACTCTGAAGCACTACTCAGGAGGCTCGGGGACCCACTGGTAACTTCCTGCCGATAGGACCCTCAGTTCACACAGGGCCGCCTGGACCCTGCAATGTCAGGGATGAACTGAGCCATTCTGGCAGTGTTCTCGTCCTTCTAGGGCCAGACCCAGTGATGCTCGGGGGCCCACGGGCTGCATCCCATTCAGGTGACCGTGTGTTTCTGGGATCAGACCAGGGTCGGCCGCATTCAAGGCATGCGCCTCAACCCATCCCTTTCTCTCTGGCCCCTAGGCTTGTTTTTTAGAAGACATATCTACCTTGTTCTTACCAGCAAGCCAGCCACAGCCCTTCAGAAAGCCCCCATACAGGAGAATCCCAGCACCTGGGAGAGACAGCGGGATGCCTCCAAGAGTCCCGAAACGGAACAGCCATAGGCAGGAGTTAGAGGGAAGCACCACGTTTAAAATCTGGGCAGTGGCTTAGGACAGCCCAGTGTCACCTGTCTGTCCTGGCCCCAAACCCTAGTAAAATTCCCTGGAGATCACACCAGATATAAAATCCCTGAAAACTGAAGCTTGATACTAGGCAGACAGTAAATGTGTGTTGGGGTCTATCTTCCACACATTCTCGACCTCCTGATCAATGCTGTAGGGGACTGGGCCCTGCCTTGTGTTAACTCCTCAGCTATGTTCTGTTGTGTGTGTGTGTGTGTGTGTGTGTGTGTGTGTGTGTGTGTGTGTGTGTGTGTGTGTGTGTGTGTGTGTGTGTGTGTGTATGTCTGTCAGGCCTGAGGCAGGTACAGGCTCCTCATAGGGGACTGGGCCCTGCCTTGTGTTAACTCCTCAGCTATGTTCTGTTGTAAGGGTGTGTGTGTGTGTGTGTCCCAGGCCTGAGGCAGGTACAGGCTCCTCATAGAGAGCTAATGATGGAGACCCCAACTCTGACCTCCCCACCTCTCCCAATGCTTGCCTGGAAACAGAGGTGACTTCTCTCCAGAAGGTTCTAGAGCCACAGACCCCCTCCTGGTACAGGCAGTCTGGTGGCCCTGGTGCAAGTGTCATCCAGGATCTAGGGTCCGACCACTGCATCCGGGTCCCTGTCAGCACAAAATCTGCCTCCAAGTGTATACACGTGTGTAAGAGTGTGTGTGCACATGTTGCTGTGTGACAAAGTGTATGAGTACAGTGTATGTGTGAGAGTGTGGCTGGACTCTGTGACAGACTGTGTGTGAGAGAGTTTCTGCCCGTCTGTCTCCTGCACAGGCGTCTCCTCAGGTGCAGTGGTGGCCTCTTGTTTTCACCTCCTGGACCTAGGGTACCCTGTGGAAGCTGGAGTCACCAGCCAGGCTGCCTGGGAAGCCTCAGACCTCAGCCCTGGCCCGGCCCTTCAGTCTCATGTTCAGCAGCTGCAGGCCTGGCTGCCGGGTCCCCACTCGGCAGGTCAGAGAGAGGAAGGCACTCAGGGAGCTGGTGAGAGCTCGGGTTAGCCAAGCCGCCCCTTTTATGGAGGGGACTTCATACTGCCCCCAGGAAGCTCAGCAAAACACACACACACACACACACACACACACACACACACACACACACACACACACACACACACACACACCTCTCCCTCCCTTCCTCTTAGTAAGGCTGTGCCAGAGTAGCAGGAACTCATATCCTACCACACATCTGGGTGGGGAGAGGATCGGCTTAAAGGCATTGCTGGCTCATGCTCTCTCTTGAACTCTGGATTTTGCTTCTGTTTAAGCCCACCCAGCATTGCTGAGTGGATGAACTCCAGCTTTGTAAGTGCCTGCTGCACCCCTGTAGTCAGCCCAGTGAGAGCCCCTTAGCCCAGTGGAGAACTTTTTATGAAGCTGGCAGAGGCTGGTTCTCGTTCCTTACCACGCACAGCTCTGTCGCCCAGGGTTAGGGTCTTCCCACTGGGGGCGGGAAGCCAGGCAGAGTTTCATACTCCACCTGGAACTGGGAGAGCTGCTGGTTGTCAGGCCCCCCCATGAAGTCAGTGGCTCTGGGTAGCTCTGGGTCGGCTCTGTTCCCAGCATCCTTCCGAGTGCACAGGTGTGCGAGCAGCTTACAGGAAGAGCAGAATGGCGAGAGGCCCCCTGCCGCTCAGCGTATGGTGCGGGCAGCGTGCCCCAGGACTGCCCTCCAAAGGCAGGCAGGAGTCCGAGGTTAATTTTAGAAGTGGTGGGAATCAGGAAAGAGAAGCATTGGAGGGAAGCTGGAACTCGCCGAGGTGGCTGGCATGGAGGGTGTGTGGCTGGTGTGTGTATTTCCACACCCTCCAGTCACCATGTGTGGTTCCTGACAAGCAGTGCTTTGGGATGGGCCTCCTGGATGCCACCTGCTTGCTGGCCAGAAGTAAGGAGGTTCAGGGCCACCATGACTTAGGGAGTGTGGGCCATTGGCACAGACTCTGGTACCTATGACCCTTCATGCCAGAGACGGCGTCCACCTCAGGTGTGCATTTTCCTAGTGGTAGACTCTGAACTGATCTGTTGAGAAAAGGAGTCTTGGGGCCCCTGCTGGCGGGAGCCTCCAGTTAGAAGTCAAATTCAAATGTCCACGTCCTGACCCAGCTCTTACTGGCTAGAGTCTGTGTATAAAGTCCATGGGGCGGCTGGACTGGGGTTCAGATGTTTTGGGTTTCCTGGAAGGAAGTACAAGAGAAGGGAAGCAGTGACTGTGAGAGACAAGGCCATGGACCAACTCCCAGATCTCCACATAATAAAGGGTGTCAGTAGCCGCCTGAGCCCCTTCTTGGATATCTCACATGGCCTGGGATTCGCTGTTCAGAAGCCCCATCTTGGCCCTTGGGGATACGGAAACAGAAAGGGGAAAGTTGGGGGAAGGGCTTTCTTGGCATAGCCTGTTATATATGCCAGGCTGAGAGGGTCAGGAAGTGACTCAGGGACACTTTCATGCTGTGACCCACTTTGTCCTGGAGATTCTCAGACCATTGGCGAGCAGCAGGTTGCAGGGAACAGTGCTAGAGAGGTGAGCTGGAACAGGAAGGATCTCATGGGTCCCGCCCGCTATTGATCTGAGTCACTCACGAGCTGCCGCTTTCTTATCCCTAAACAAGCCTGTAAGGCACTTGTGCACCTACTTGACAAGTGAGGAAACTGAGGCACAAAGCTAGTGGCAGACAAGACTTTCCCTAGTGGGCTGATTGCCCAGAGCCTGGCCTCAAAACCGGTGTCGTGAGTTGAGTCCACACCCTGGGATGGACAGGCTCTTGGGAACTTCAAGTATGAGCAGGAGGATACGGGACGTCGCCTGCGTAGCAGTGGGGTCACTGATAACAGTAAGTGCGTTGCTCACCACGGATGCGTCCTGAGTGTCTAAAGGAAGACCCAGACCCTCCAGAAGTAGACGGGCATGTGCTTCCATTGCCCGTGGCATTTCCATCTTGCTTATTCCACCTGGTTCAGGGCTGCGGGTATCCAAAGCCCATCGCTGACTCTCCAGGGAATCTCCCTGTACTTTGGGAAGTGTATGGAAAGCAGAGGGACCCGGGACATGCGGCAGCCCCAGGGAGCCCATGCCAGCTCCACAGGTAGTTCGCCAGCCAGGAATCCTTTATTTTCCCTCATCTGTGACTTAAGGAACCACCTTATTCAGAACCATGCTGTACTTCTCCCTCAGCTTTGAGTGAGATGAAATGTAGGTAATCATACAATAGCTTTGTGCAATTTGTGCATCCAGATAAAAGGATGCAACTAAGCAGAAAAGTAGCATCTTCAGCTAGAGCGCCTGTCCCAGATGTGTTTCACGGAGGAGTTTGGAAGCTTTGCACCAAGTTACAGCAGAGAAAAGTGACTCCATCCCCCATTGCTGTCCTACTGATAGATGTGCAAAGCCGTGAAACAAGGGGCTTAGCTTGAACCAGCTGAGTCAGCTGAGGGGGTGATCCATGCAGACTGACTCTCGGGGCTCTCTTGAGGTACCACCTGTTGTGGGCGTCCGCCAGACATGTTTGTGTCAGATGGAGGGGTGTCAGGTTGTTGGGAAATGACAGAGCGGTGGCCCCTGGCAGAGAGCTGGGATGGTGAGAGACGCTCAGGTGTGCTGGGGAAGTTTCAGGACTGGAGGGGGCTCGCCCTTAGACTCTGGTGACTGTGAGGCCAAACTGAGGCCTGGCCTCTGCTTCACTGAACTGAGGCCCTTCCTCAGGGCACTGCGACTGTGGTGAAGAGGAGTCACGTGGAGAACTTGACTCCAGTGTGACTCAAGGTGGTGTATAACAGTGACTTTGCTGCTGTTCAGCATCTGCTTGGATCAGGACAGGAGGGAAGTTGGCCGTGGCTTCCGAGCAGAGAGGTGGTTCTCCTGCTGTCTGTTGGCTTGGCGAGGTCTCAGGGGAGAACCAAGCTTATAATGAATCACACAGTAGTGTTGAAGCTCACTTTTAAAAGTGCAACTTTTTAAAAAATCAATAATTGGCTGTAAGCTGTCGGTCTGATTTGGCTGAACCAGTCTCTGAAGTCTTGATCTTTCTGTCCTTCTCTCTCTCCCCTCCTCCCGCACTTGTTCTCTCTCTCCTCACTCTCCCTTTCTCTCTCACTCTCTGGAAATCTTCAGTCGGATCCATGTGTGATTTCTGTGTCCTCTGTTGCTTTTCCAGTTCCTCCCGGAGTGATACAGAACGGAGCCCGAGTCCTGAGCCGAGGGCTGTTTCCCGAGTCGGCCATTGCCAATCACTCCCATTGGAATGACGGCCGCCGTGAGGTAAGGGCCGGCTTGCACGACAGGAAGGACTTGGTGTGTCCCTCAGGGCCCAGCGGGTGGGTGGTAGCAAACAAGGTTCGGGATTTTGGTCATCGTGTCAGCTGCTGCTTCTTGGGCCGTCAGATTACTCTGTCTTCTTTGCCGTTGAAAAGCTGCGGATAGATCAAATTGAATTTTTAACCATGGAAGCTGGGTAAAGAGAAGGAAATGTGGGAAAGTTGTTCATAGAATCTAGACTAACCGATCTTATTGCAGACCTAGTCCTGTCACAGACCCATCCACTAATCTGCGCCTGTGACTCCGGGCAGATGTCTGACTCTCTGGCCCACAGTTCCCTCAGCCAGAAGTACTTCTACCCCCTCAGAGGGGGTGCGAAGTGCGTCAAATGCCCGGCCATGTGTGAGAAGTGCTTTGGTGAGTGATGTAGAAGGACAGGGCGTCTCCTACCGCTGCTCCCGGGACGCAGGCTAGTCCCCGTCACAGGAAGTCCACCTGGAGAAGTTCCTCCCCTGCCTGCCTGCCTGTCCTCTGCCGTCTGGCACCAGCACCTTCCCCGTGCCTGTGGGAGCCCCTCTGTGTCCCTGCTGTTTCTCTGTCCTGACCCTCCAGCCAGGCTGGCGTCCTTTACGGCACCTCAGCTTCTTGCAGTGTTTTCCTTGTCGCCCACCTCATGGTTCTGACACCGCTTCATCTTCCCTGTTCTCTCAGGTCAGATTTGTTCCTCAGATATGTCCAGAAGGGCCCATTATGTTCTTTACCATTTCCTCCGTCTAGACCTCCTTCCACCTCTTCACCTGTTACTGTCCTTCACGGCCCATCGCGGAAATGTTTCCTTCACGAAGCTCTTCTGAAAAGCTCTCTTATCTTTGACCCTGTAAGCCCCACGGAGCCTCATCTGTGACCCTCGGACAAGTGGCCCTGTGGTGCAAGTTCTCTGTGAAGGGTTTTGCTTACAAACACGAGGCCGGGTCTCTCCCTGGCGGAGAGGCAGCATCCCGGGTCTGGCTCTCCCTTAGGAAAGCCCATCCTGCTGTGACGGTTCCCCTTCACGGCATCACCTTCACCGTATTTCTGCTCATATGGACCAAACTCCCTTCTGAAGGACATTTTGCTTTCCCAGTGTTTCTTGTCCCAGTGGATACTGTCCCAGGATATTAGTTAACTGGGACCTGAGAGAGACGCCCGTGTCAGTCTCTGGTGCCGGCCGACCATGTGGAGCTTCTCCGCTCTCCTGTGTCTCTTCACTCTGCAGAGGTGAAGCTTGCTGGACCTTCTTGCCCCAGGACCAGGAGCAGCTCCTCAGGGCAGATGCTGGTGTCTGGCCCCTGAGAGGAAAGGTCTCTGGTCAGATAGTGGACTTGAAGAGCTGCTCGTTGCTGTGGTTCACTTAACCTGGTGGGACTTTCAGAAAACTTCCAGGAAGGGTCTTTTTCCCATCTTTCCCTTTCACCCTTGGCTAGCCAGGCTTTTCTTGGCCTCCCTGAAGAGAAATACTGTTTTTCAGTTTGGTCTTCCCCCACCTCACCTCCAGAGACTGTTTCCTCACAGGACAGGCGGTCTCTTCAGTAGGAGACTGGCAGCCTAGGCTTCCGTATCGCTGTCCCGACAAGGTGGGGTTTGGGTTTTTTTTTTTTTGGTCTTTTTCGTCCCCTGAAGCCTTCCCATAGCCCAGCTGTTCTGGGACCCAGAGGAGCCAGCAGAAGAGAAGGGAAGCTATTGGCCAGGTTGATGTTCATCGGAAAGCATTAGCTTATTTTCATTATTACCCTCAGACCGTGTGTAGTTTTGCCAATGACTACCCTCTTGAGGCATTATTTAAAATAATGTAATTAAAAAAATTTTTTTTTGTTCTGACAAGGAAACAATACTATGGCAAAACAGTGAAACGTCCTTCTGGTTAGAGAGCTGGCACTCCCTCCAGCCCTTGCGTGAGGCCTTGCGCCTCTCTTCCAAGCAAACATGTGGCAGACATGTTCTAAGGCTAGGTATTAAAAAAATATTTAAAAGGGTTTAGTCAGTAGGTAGGAATGACATCAGAAATAGGCGCTCAGGGTCACATAGCTTCCAGGACAGGGAAACAGGAAGGAGCGGGTTCCTCCGTCCTTTGCTTCCTGTCCGTTTGCCCGTGGGCAGGGCCTCACATGGAGTCAATGCTACAGAAGACCGAGGTTTGCGTTGCCAGGTTGTGAGGCAGCAATGGAAGTGTGTGCTTGGGACGGAGGCAGTAATTTTAACGGGTCTGTACACGGTCGAACAGAGAGAGTCCAGGGTGATTCTGAGTATCTTGTTCTCTGTATACTTGAAAGGGTCACCTTGCCTGCTTGAAGGCAAACTAGTATGATCCTTCCTGTCATCTTAAACGATAGTCTCAACGTAGCCAGGGTGGTAGTCTCCTAGTAAATTCTAACTGTCCCACGCTGGGACCAGTGGGTATAAAGAGGAGCTGTGCCCAATATAGAAAACATAGAAGTCTTAGTAGATGTATAATAATAAGTCAGAAGTAACTCATTCAGAGTCAAGGTGACTTAACTGCCACACCCTCCATCAGTGTTTATATAGAAGAGAGATCTCATTAGTGTGAACCGCCTCGCCCGGGCCCAGCTGAATATGGGACCCCCAGGAGGGCAGACGGGTTTTGGGAGTGGGCCCGTCACCTCTGGGGGTCCCGAAGCAGCCGGATGAGACTCGCCCATCACACTGGCCACCATTTTCACTGTCCGGACGCTGGGAAACTGCCCACAAGATTAACAAGCAAAACCAGTTCGAGCACAGGTCGCGTGGCCGCTTAGCGGCTCGCGCGGGTCCGATTAAAATAGTGGAAACAGTAATGTCTTTTAATGCACTACATTCCACGAAGAGCAGGGAGAGTTTGGCGGGAGGGAGAGATAGAGAGGAGAGAAATGACATACGAGAACCTGCCAAGTAGTTGAGGTGTGGGAGGGAAGGGAGGTGGGGACATTGGCGATGGGAGATGGGTTTGGGTGGAGGGATGGGTGTTGGAACACTGTAGAACCAAAACTCTACATGAGCATCTTTCAATTGTATGTCTAAAATGGTGTAATAATATTTGGGGGGGAAAATAATAAAAATAAAATTAAATCGGAAAAAAAAAGAACATGTAAATAGATTAAGCTGTGAGTGGATAAAACAGCAAAGCTCCCAAGCTAGCTAGGCCGGTCATCCAACAAGTAACTCCTAACTTTTAGAGGTGCCTGGGCCTCACGTTAATGCTTGAGTCACCTCTTGGTGGAGCCCAGAGCTCAGCATCCCAGAGTGCATGGCAGTGCCTCTCTCCCCACTTCTCCCCGAAGGCTGGCAGATGGTAGGCACAGAAAGTTCTCGGAGCGGGCATCCACATCGTCACATAGACCATTCCTGTCAGTGCGGGCAAGGCAATCCTGTTTTGTGCTTTCACATTGTTGTGATTTTGTAGTCTAAATTTGGCCACCTGCCCATCCAGCCCAAATTCTCAAAGCTTCGAAAGAAAGCAGTCCACAGACAGTCTTTGGTCAGACCTTGTGGCAGCCACCTGTGGGGGTGGGGGGGCAGGACGGTGTTCAAATATTTACACCCTGTGGCAGCCCCCAGCACAGCTAAGGTTGAAGGCAGCCCAGAGCCATTAGCACCCACTAAAGACCAATTTCCTGATCTGCGCTGTATGGCAGGTTCTCAGTGTGACTCTGAGCTGACTTTTTTCTTAAGTGAAAATATTTGTCTTTCAGGGATTTTTTTTTCTCCCTCTTTTCCTCCACTGAGTGGCAAAGGCCATGTTTGTTTGTCTTAACGCTAAATGGTTATTGACATAGATGAAGTGTTACTTTTATTAGCTGATCATTACACAGCTTGTATTTGCTGGGTTCCTTTGCATATAATTATGATGTGAAATCTCCTTGTAAGAGGATCTGTCAATAGTGTAATTGACTTTACAGTGTTGACTTTTTACTCAATAACCTCGGGGATCACCCATCCTCCGACACTGGGAACCTGCTTATTTTGAATTTGTCTCTGCAGCGAGTCCTTAAGACGCATTATCCCACAGTAACGGCTCACACGTCTTAAAGTTTTATGTCTGTGACTCCTGCTGCCCTGCAGTGCAATAGCTGGCAGAGAGAACAGTGATGGTACGTGGAAGCACCGGCTTGTGGGTCTCGTGGGACACTGCAGCCCCACGTTTCTGCTTCCCAGATTGGGGCCAGAGCAACAGTTCCTCTGAATCTGATCCACTGGATTGCACTGTGTAGCGTCTCTTTGACCAGAAGTAGAAAAAAATTAAGCCTGAGGTTGGCAGAGATTGGGAGGGAATGGGGTGGGAGGGGGCACCCTCAGGCACCACAGCCTAGAAACCACACTTGTGAATCTGGAAATCACATGTCCTGGTTCCCCGGCCAGAGCGATAGTACAGCCAAAGGTTGCTTGCCTCGCATGTTTCGATACCTGGCCTCGATACCCAGCATCCAGGAGTAATTTCTGAGAGTAGATCCAGGTGTAGCCCCTTTCCCCCCACAAAGAAAAAAGTTACCTGGGTTCCTACTGAATATCTATAGGACCTTGGGCAAATAAGCTGTGGCTTCTCATTAGAAAATCCAGCACTTGCCCTGTGCATTATATTAGACTTAACACACAATTTTGTGTTCTACAAGTGTTTGATTGATAATCAGAAAATCTGATTTTTAAATGGGCTTGAATAGTGTTTTCTCCAAAAAAGACCACGAGGTGACCAGTAGATACATAAATAAGATGTTGAACATCCCAAGCGAGGGAAATGCAAATTAAAGGTACACTGAGCTACTACTGCGTGCCTGTGGGTATGTCGGCTGCCCACAGAGAAGCTACATTCGCGAGGATGTGGGAAGTTAGGGAGCTTCCTGCGCTATTGGTGAGGCTGTAAAGGGGGTTATTTGCTGTGGGAAATTGTGGAACTCATGCCGAAACTCCGTGGAGGACCAGGCAGTACCACTGTGGCGGATGTCGCCAAAAGCAGGATCTGGAAAGCGTGGATTTGTGTCTCCATGAGTCTCGCAGCTCATCCTCAATGGTTGGAAGTGTGTAAGCAACGCCCGAGTGTCCTAACAGGGTGAAGGAATAAGCAAGTCTAGCATAGATGTACAGTGGGATATTATTCAGCATCGAGAGCGAAATTCTGCCACTACACTGTGGCGGAACCTTGAAACCATTATTTTAAGGCGAAATAAAATGCGGTCATAAAGGACAGAGACTCTCTGGTTGCCCTTCGACGGGGAACCTAGAAGAATCACACTGAGAGAGGCAGAAAGTAGAGCTGAACTGGCCAGGGACCATGGGAAGGAGGAATGATAGGAAAGTGACTGTTTAATGGGTGCAGGGTAGCAGTTGATGAGCTGAACTTGGGAGGACAGCACATTAGCACACGTAAGAGGCTTAGGTGACCACGTGTACACCTGAGGCAGAGGTTGGTTTTGAGAAGTGACAGCAATAATCAATCTTACAAAGTCTACGCCACCATTTTTGAGAACTTAGAAAAAAGTACCAGCTGATGACCAGTCGACACTGCCTAATTGTGTTCGATTCTCATAAGAGCTCAAATGAAATCGATCCTGTTTCAAGCGGATCCGTCAGTCCTGTGCAGCAAGTCAGGGACTCAGTCCAGCTGCAGACCACAGAGTAATGAATCTCAAGATAGCCACTGGGAAAGCCCAGGTCCGCCTCTGAGACCTGCCTTCCCCCTGCCCCTGGTCAGCTGTCCTCTCCCCTCTTGGAAAGCCAGAGGTGACCGGAGTCCGGGAAGCCAGCAGCATTCAGGATATGCGCTGATCTGTGTGTGTTGTCCTGGGTGCTGTTTCCTGGTGGGAAGAAGGGAGAGGTGGAGAGAAACGGGACTGCCAGGAGGGTGGGGTGTGAAGACCCAAGCCTTCAGCGACCCCTGAGGCTTGGGCTTTGCTCTGGACTTCACCGTAATCTAAAGACACTTCGCGAGTGCACTTCGCCTGCCTTCTCCTCTGACCAAATCAGTGGCGTTGGCGAATGCCTTTGGCGGTCCTGGGCTCTGTGCCTTGTCACTGAAGTCACCAGTTGGCCATGCCAACGGCAGAGCGGCCCTGGACTCCCATCAGGGAGCATGCTTGCTAGGCTTCTGCCACCTGATGCCGGGCGTCCACGGGGATTTCCATGGTTTAGGGAGGAGACTGCAGCTGGAGAAATTGTGTCCCCAACCCAAGCCTGGAGGTGATTCGGGAGGTCCAGTTCCTGGTTGTTGAACCCATGTGCTTCCCAGAGGGGTCCAGGGGGACCCTCCTGGAGCAGGCATCTTAGACACACCCACCAACCTGCTAGACCCTTGCTTCTTAAATGGTGGCCTGCAACCCCATGAGGGTGTCAGATAACTGTTAAAAATTTTTTTTAAATAAATGTCTCAGATCAGAGCAATAGATCAAAGGGCTGAATACGTGCTTTGCAAGATAAAGGAGGCCTGCGCTACGCATACGCTTAGCATTTAGAAATAAGACTAATGAATCCACCACCCAACTTGGAAATTTAGTAATACCTGTATCTCTCTTGAGAAGTAACCATAACCCCAGATTTTGCTTTTTTAAAACTTGCCCCAGGACCGGAGCCATAGCACAGCGGGTAGGGCATTTGCTTTGCATGCCACCGACCTAGGTTCAATCCCTGGCATCCCATATGGTCCCCTAGCAGCGCCAGGAGTAATTTCTGAGCAAAGAGCCAGGAAGTAACCCCTGAGCATCGCGGGTGTTACCCAAAAAAGCAAAAAAAAAAAAAAAAAAATTTGCCCTCCCCCTTTTTAAAACTCATAAAGTCATAGTTTATTCTGTTACCGTGCAATAGGGTCAATGTTTAATTCTATGACCCTGCTACAATTCTTTTGAAAGTACTTGGGTCACTCATGGTTCCTTGCTGCTACCAAAACATTAGCAGGGAAATTCTCACACATGTCCCCAGTCTCATTGAAAGTGCCTGTTCCGGCACAGGGCTGCTGGTAGGTAGGGTATGAACACATGTAGCTTTACAAGGTGATGCCAAATTGCTTTCTAAAATGTTTTTATTCCATGCGCCTGCCACCAGAGTGTGATGATAGTTCCCATTTTTCTGCATCTTCATAGCTACTTGGAATTGCCGGACTTTGGTTTCTCGGCTAGTCTAGTCCCTTTGGAACAGTGCCTCCTCGGCTTTAGTGAGTATTTCCCTGGTTTCTAAAGGTGTTGCAGTTTTGTTGTTGTTTTGTGGTGCCAGGGATTGCATGCAGGGCCTCACATATGCAAGGCGGTGCCCTGTGTGTATGTTAGTTACTTGCCTTTGATGGGTTGTGCAACACTTTGCTCATTTTCTGTTGGGCTGATGCTTTTTCTTATCTTTGTAGCACATCTCTGTATATTTTAGATGTGAATCATTTATTGAGAACGTTTGCTGCAAAGAACTTTTCCAAGTCTATGAATTATCGCTTTACTCTCCATAATAGTATCTTTTAATGTCCTTAAAAGCTTTTCCTGCTCATGCTTTTCCATCATTTTTATTAAATATAGGGCATCTTGAAGAAAGTATTCGGAGTTTATATAGTTTTCTATCACTGTCACTGTATCACTGTCTTCCCGTTCATCATCGATTTGCTCGAGCGGGGCCCCAGTAACATCTCCATATGTCCTGTCTCATGCTAGTAGAGCCCAAGGGCATCTGCTTGCTCCAGGAACATAAAGAGCCTCAATCCATTCCGGAATGAGGACTATAATTGTTACTGGTATTTGGCATATATATGAAATACAACACGGGTAGCTTGCCAGGCTCTGCCGTGCAGGTAGCATACTATTGTAGGCATCTCTAAGTCCAGCATTTATTGATGAACCATATGGGATGCCAGGAATCGAACCCTGGCCGGCATGGGCCGGCTGCGCAAGTTTCCTATAGTTTCATTGAAAAGATTTTTCTTTTACAGACAAGCCCTAGTCCACCTGTAGTTAATTATATGTTAGTTATATGTGCATTGATTTTTTCCCCCTAGCAGCCTTGCTGAATAAACTGTCTTAGTAATTCTGATCTTTCATCTCTTGTAAATAATGGTACCTTTCCCCCTAATTCTTTTGTGTTTTGTGTGTATTTGTGTGTGTGTGTGTGTGTGTGTGTGTGTGTTTTGAGGGGTTGGGGGGGTTACGGACACACCCCTGCAGTGCTCAAGGCTTCTGATGCTGTGCTCAGAGATTATCTCTGGTCATTTCTGGTGCAGCTTGGACCACTGTATGTGGTGCCAGGGCTTGAACTGGGTCCGTTGCATACAAGGCAAGTGTTCTGCTTGCTGTACTGTGGCTCCGACCCTCCCCTAATTCTTTTATTTTTTTTTTCTGACCCTGTTGCACTGAAATAAGTTTAGGCTCCTGAATAAAGAGAATAATAATGTTTATCTTTGTGCTGTTTCTTATTTTAAAGGGAACTATGTTAGTGATTCACAATTCATAGGATGTTCTAGGTGTTTTTTTTTAAACACACATCATTATCACAAAATCACTGTTCCTAATTTACTAGAATTTATCATTAATGGTCATTGACTGTCATTTTAAAGTATTTGTATCATTGAAGTGACACTAAATGTGAATCTAGTGTTTTACTTAGGTGAATTACATTATGAATTTCCCAGTTCTGAATTTACTTGCTTATGATACATTATATTATAGAGTTGGTAAACTCATGTATTTTAAAAAGCTCTTGTTGATGGATTTTGCATTTTTATACATGCTCCATGTTTTTCTAATGCTATCTTTATCTAATTTTAGTGTCAAAATCATATTCTCATAAAATGAGTTCAGGATGCGTAGGGATGAGTTGATTGTAGGGTCTGCAAGGAGTTGATGTGGGATTACAGTTCTGCTGCCCACTGTTCGTTAGAACGTGCCTGCAAAGCAATCTGGGACTGGTGTCGCCTTCGTGTAATGATTTTTAACTTCTGATCTAATTTTCTAGTAATTTTATAGTAATCATAATATAGCTTGTTTCTTTTCAGATTCATTTTAATAACTGTGGTGTTTGAATTTGCCTCAGTTTTAAGATACGTTAGCATATATAGTCATAAATACTTTTCATCTTATTTTGTTTTGTTTGGTTTTGTTGTTGTTGTTTTCTTGGGTGGTGGGGGGGGCACCCTTGGGCAGTGCTCAGGATCTGCTTCTGCCTCTGCACTCGGGTCAGTCATGGTGGGGCTCAGGGGACCATAGGAGCCGCCACATGCAAGGCGAGACCCTACCTGTTATGCGCGCTCTCCGGACCCTGTTTGTTACCTTCTTTTATAATTTACTTGCTTTTACATATATATTTACATAATGCTTGCTTTTATGTATGATTTACATAATAAAAGAATTTGCTATGTTCTTTTTATTATGTCATTTTTTTTAAATTTAATTTTGGCATTGTTGATATTATTTCTCTCAAAGCATCAACTTTGGGGCCTTTAAAAAGTTACCTCTGTTTTGTGCTTGTCCTCTATTTGTTATTAATGGTCTTTTTCTTTGAATTTAGCCTTTTATCTGTAGCTGAATGGTGTGCTTTTACAGTAAACCTTTCCTCTTTTTTCCCTATGAAATTTTGAACTTAAAATTTCCTTCAGCCTACTGCTGAATTTTACCCTTGGGTTTTGGTGCATTTCTGTTGCTGCTAACTAATAGTTCAGAGTATCTTTTAACTTCCATTTGTATTTTTCTCCGCCACCCCTCTTTTTTATTTCTTTGGCCTATTTTTAGAAGCATGTTTTTAAACGTTCAGACCTACAAGAGGTCATGGTTAACCTTCTTGTTGTTCTTTTTAGCTCCTCTTCACCTTAGATTACTAGTTGTACTTTGTGGTCAGAGAATCAGTTCATAAGAAAGAGCTTTGCAATTTGTAGAGATGCTCTTTACCGGGATGTACGTCAGCTTTTATAAATAGTCTCTCTGGACTTCAAAATAATATCCCTTCTCCATTAGCAGTACATGTTCTCTCTTATCCATTAGATCCTCTGTGTGTGTGTGTGTGTGTGTGTGTGTGTGTGTGTGTGTGTGTAAGAGAGAGACAGAGACAGAAAGAGAGACAGAGACAGAGAGAGATGGGTGGGGGGTGGCGGCAGGTCTGAGAAGCACCCTTGCTGGGCAGAGTGCTGAGGATATGTTTAGGTCTCCATGAAGATGAGGGTTTGATCCCTTCTCCTTGTAGCTCTTCTCATTGAGGCTGTCTGTGTTTTGAGGCTGGCTTTCTGGATATATCCATGTCTAGAAGAGTTGTATCTTCCTGCTGAATCGAACTGTATGAATGTTTAATGACTCTCTTTATCTGTAGTAATGATTTTTACCTTGGAAATAATCTGTCTGACCTGGTTTGAATGTAGCTACACTAGCAAAGCACCTACAAGCATCTTTTCTGGCCCCTTATTTTTAACCATTCTTTCTCCTTATGTTTTAGGTTTGTCTCTTGTAACAGTACATGGATTTATTTCTTGGGTTAAAGAAACTGTCTACCCACATATTCATGTATTTGAATTTTCCCATCTTGCCTTGCATTTGTGTGTTCCACTTTTTTTTTAACCTTCTTTCCCCTTCTTCTAACACTTTTAATTTCTTTAGACTGTCCCTCTCTTCCTTTCTTCTTTTGTCCTTGTAATGATTTGGAAATTGTACACTTTTTTCACTTTTTTTAGTGTTAGTCCTAGAACTTTCAGCATAAATATTTTAAAATGTTTAGAGTTAATCAATGCAGCTAATCTCTGGATCAATACGAGGCTCTGGGAATGCTTTTATTTCCCTCCTCCATCTCCTAAACCATTATGCCATGTTTGTCCAGCACTTCAGTTCTGTTTCAGTTCTGCTACTTGCGCTGTTCTTGGTATTTTTAAAAGTCATTTAGACATATTTATATTATTATTGTACTATTCTGCATTTTCCTTGCTTATGTGCGATTGCATTTTCCTTGCTTACCATCTCCTCTTATATCTCTCACATCCTTTCTCTTCAGATCGTTTACATTTTTCTTGAACCAGGCTTTTAAGACGTTTCTACAGTGAGTATGTGAGCTTGGCATTAGAGCCCTGACGTTTCACCCTTAGACGATAGAGCTGCTGCAGATACACCACACTGGGCTGGGAGGAGTTTTCACTTCTGGAATATTGTTCCACTTTCATCTGTCCCTTTTGTTTGCATCTTAATTGATACCCTCTAGCTTTCTGCATCACTGGTTTGCCGCGTCTGTGCTTCCGTGTACCGGCAGACTGGGGGATTTTACCAGTGTCTCAGTTATTTGCCTGCGGTTCCAGCGGCCTGGCGGATCCACTCTGAGGGCTGCAATGACATCTTGGCTTCCACACCCATCTTCCTGCACGCAGCCCCGCTCCCTTACCCCCCCTGACCTGGACTCTGGTTCTTGTGTTCACAGTAGCGTTGGCTTGGGGGTAACTCTGGCTTTAGGGGTGCCTGCTGCTCACATTTCAGATCTCGTCCCTTTATATTCCATCTGTCTTTTGTCCATGTGAGGTTCTTTTGGTGTGTGTGCACCTGCTTGGACCTCTAGATTCCCGGTACCGGCATGGCCGAACAGTGCTTTAGAACGTTTAGCTGGGTGTGGGCTTGCCTTCAAGCCCATGTTCTTCCTTAACACTTTCTTGTCGCTGTTTCTTAGCTTCTTATTTCTCTCTGAGGTACCTCGTTCTCTCTTCTCACATCTTTCTTTCTTTTTTAAATTTTATTATGCCACCATGAGATATATAGTTACAAAACTATTCAGGATTAGGTTTTAGTCATACAGTGTGCCAGCACCCATCCCTCCACCAGTACACATTTCCCACCACCAATGTCCCCTGACTCTCTCTCCCCCCCCAGCCTGCCTTTATGGCAGGTACTTTGCCTCCCCTCTCTCTCTCTCTCTCTCTCTCTCCTATCAGTCTGTCTGTCTCTCTCTCTGTCTCTGTCTGTCTGTCTGTCTCTCACCCTTCTCACACATTGTGGCTTGCAATACATACATTTAGGGGTTATCATGTGTATCCCTTTGTCTACCTTCAATGCTCCATTCTAGACTGGTATTACCATTTCCAACACTTAATAGCACACTGGACCCTACTCTGTCTTGCCTAACCTGACACCCACACACTTCTGGTAGATTCCACCCACTGACAAGACCTCCTGATCCATGTTTTTCCTGGTCTTGAATATTCAGTATCATACTATTTTTTTTATATCCCACAAATGAATGCAGTCATTCTATATCTGTCCTTTTCCCTCTAGCTAATTTCACTCAACATGTTACTCTCCATGACCATCCATTTATAGGCAAATTTCATAACTTCATTTTCCTAACAGCTGCATAGTATTTCGTTGTGTGATGTATCATAGTTTCTTTATCCAGTCGTCTGTTCTCTGGCGCTCAGGTTTCCAGATTCTGGCTATTGTGAATAGTGCTGCTATGAACATAGAAGGGCAGATGGTGTTTCCGTTGTGTTTTTGGCCTCCCAGGGTATATTCCCAGGAGTGGTATCTCTGGGTCAAATGGGAGCTCAATTTCTGGTTTTGGAGGAATGTCCATATTGTTTTCCAAAAAGGCTGTACCAGTCAACATTCCCACTAACAGTGGATGAGAGTCCCTTTCTCCCCGCATCCATGCCAGCACCTGTTGTTCTTGCTCTTTTGGATGTGTGCCAGTCTCTGTGGTGTGAAATGGTACCTCATTGTTGTTTTGATTCGCATCTCCCTGGTGATTAGTGATCATGAGCATTTTTTTATATGCCTTTTGGCTGTTCGAATTTCTTCTTTGTCGAAATTTCTGGTCATTTCTTCTCTCCATTTTTTGATGGGGTTGGCTGTTTTCTTCTTGTAAAGTTCTACCAGTGCCTGGTATATCATGAATATTAACCCCTTATCAGATGGGCATTGGGTGAATATTCTTTCCCACTCTGTGGGCTGTCTTTGTATCTTGGTCACCATTTCTTTTGCGGTGCAGAAGCTTTTCCGTTTCATGTAGTCCCATACTTCCCACATCTTTCTTTCTTCATCTTTTTTTTTTTTTTTGGTTTTGGGTTACACTTGGTGATGCTCACGGGTACTCCTGGCTCTGCACTCAGGAATTACTCCCCACAGTGCTCAGGGGACCGTATGGAATGCCAGGGATCAAACCCAGGTCAGTTGCACACACACAAGGCAAACACTCTACCCTCAGTACTTTCGCTCCAGCTCCCCTCACATCTTACTAAGCTTAAGTTCTGATCAACAGAAACTACCTTGCTTCACGCCCCTCTCCCCAGTGTAGTAGGAGGCTCCAGTAGGACCTTTGAAAGATTCCTCCTCACCGTCCCGCCGGAAGTGGAAGTCACTGTTCGTTGCCTCCCTTCTGTGCCTTTGTGCATCTGCCTGGCTTAGGACAGAAACTCTCTAGAAGGTTCAGCTTGTAGCCCTACTTCAACAGCTACAGGAAACCAACCTCCTCATTTCATGCTTGGCCAAGCTCAGCGTTTCCAAGGCAAGCTAGATCCCTGGGGAGGGGCCACTTCACGTGAAATCATGAGAGCCCTTCATGATGGGAACTCAGTTATATTTTGTGGGGGTCACACCCGGTGTCACTCAGGGGTTACTCCTGGCTCTGCACTCAGGAATTACTCCTGGCGTGCTCAGGGCCCCATATGGGATGCCAGGGATTGAACCCTGGTCGACCAGCGGCAAGGCAAACACCCTACCCAATATGCGATTACTCTGCCCCGGGAACACAGTTATTGACAACAGAACAGCTCAGCAGTGGGTGGGAAGACAGAGTCACGCCCCTGTCTCATTGAGAAACCTTAACTTGCTCACTGAAAGCCTGGCTCACGCTTCGCCCAAACTAGTAGTAATCATTTCTCCCCTTTCATATTTCACATGGCCCATCTTTTAACGAGAAAATGGATACTGGGGTTTTGTGTGAGGTTAATAATATGGTTTTGTTGAGGCCTGGTAAAATCATCTGGCTTGAGGTGATGCCCACACAGCCACTCTGAGAATTGTTACCTTACATTCAGCTAAAACAGCCTGTTGAGGCTAATGAGAGGTTTTGAAGAGGCTAAAGATGGGCCTTCTCACCTGTGCAAGATGACCACCTTCCTCTTGTTAGCATGTGGTCGCCTACATTTGGTGCCACTGGGCATTCTTGTCATGGACGCCAGCAGACTGGCACTGTCGTTGGCCACATTGCGCTGGTTTGCTCTGCCCCGAGCTTGGTTCCTTGTCATTTGCAGCTGAGTTCATGTGGGAGATGTCTGCAGATCAGGACTTCCCGCTGCCACCTCATGGGAGGTTCATCTTGGCAAGTAGGAAGATGCTTTTATTTGAGCTCCGGTTGCTTGGGTCCTCCCTGCTTGCCTGTTTTCATCCAGAAACACTGCCCGTGGGCACACTGGCTTTCCACTTTCTGCATCTGAGAGTTAGATGGAACTCCTCAGGCAAGTGCCGGTTTCCTGCTTGGTGGTCGGTTTTCCTGAAAGCGCTGTGGCTGGCCGTGTTCTGCGTGTGTCACGGAATGAGTGGGGGAAGGTAGGGCCACTCCGCCACTCTGCACAGGGCTGAATCCGGCACTGTTGAATGGTTTCCTTTTTAGTTTTCCTTTCATTCCTGTGGTCTCTTCTAGAAGAAAGTCATGGTTTGGTTCTAGGTGCGCCTTTAGCATTTCTCATACACTTGCTCATCTGTGCTAAGAAAGGGAAGTTCTTGGTTCAGGACGTAGCCCCGAGAGCTAGTGTGCAAGCTTTGCATGCCGAAGGCCGAGGGTGCCCAGCACGCTGTCCATCACCACCAGAGAGACCTTCAAGCATCTTACCAGGCATGGACACTGTTTACTCTCCCCTCCCCAAAAAAAAAGAGAAAAAAATAGAGCCTTCTCTGGCTCCAAATTCTTCTGGTAATGGTCTAGAGCTTAATAGTATTGCTTCATTCTGGGGGTGTCTCTGCCACCTTAAACTTTGTGTTTACAAACGCTTGTTACGCTTTAGAGACAAGGAAAAAAGCACAAAGAACACTCTTCCTAGCGCTGCCAAGCACACTTTGCTTATTTATCTTACCCTTCGGCTTCTAGACTCGTTCCCTCCTTCATCCTTCCAGAAAAAGGCAGCTAGTCCTTCCCCGTGGTGGGAGTGGAATCGTAGGGAGCACTAGCTCAAGGGGCAGAGCACACGGAGACCCTGGATTCAGTCCCCAGGGATTGGAATGGGACCCCGCGGTCTCGGTACTGCGATGCCTAGCTGAGCATCGCCAGGAGTCATCCCTTTGTGAGAGGGCCAGAGCCATAGTACAGGGAGTATGGTGCTTGCCTTGCAGGCGGCCGACTCGGGTTTCCATATAGGATTCCCGGCATCCTATATGGTCCCTCTAGCTCTGCCAGGAGTAATTCCTGAGTGCAGAAGCCAGGAGTACCTGAGCATTGCAGGGTGTGACCCTAAAGGCAAAAAAAAAAAAAAAATCCCTTTGAAAGAGAGAAATAAGCACAGATTCAGAACGGAGCTGGCTTCCTGGGACTTAGTCCCAGCACTAGCCCCCTCCACCCCCCCCTCCATGCGGCTCCCTTGGAAGCTCCCCACTTGTCTCTTGTAACAGATGAAACAACAAAGATCAGGCGAACCGCTACACACGGCTGTCATTGTCACAGGCTTTACTAACTAGACCCCTGGGCAGTCGGTGGCATTTACCAGTTTTCATATTCCATACGCCTCTGTGTCCCCAAGTTCTGGCTCATGGGACCGGTCAGCAGCAGGTCTGCAGAGAGCGGATGCCAGTGAAGCTGTTCCTCTTGCTTAGGCTGAGGAAGCCTTCCAGAACCTTCTGGAGCTCCACACATACACACACATGCACACACAGGTTTGATGGGGCCAGAGTGATAGTACAGCAGGGGTAGGGTGTTTACCTTGCACCCCTAGCATGGCTGGGCATGACCCTGAAAACAATAATCAATCAATAGATTTTTCTAGGATTGAGAAGAGAGGTGAGGAGTCAAACTTGAATCCATCTGAACTGATGGTCTTGAGGCATCTAGTTAGGGTTGGCATTTGAGTGCTTTTAATTTTTCTTTCACTTTTTGGGTCACTCCCGTAGTGCTCGGGGGTTACTCCTGGCTCTGCACTGAGGAATGCCTCCTGATCATTCTTGGGGGACCATATGGGATGCCGGGAACCAAACCCAGGTCAGCCACGTGCAAGGCAAACGCCCTACCCGCTGTGCTGTCGCTCCTGGCCCCTCCAAGCCTGTATTGATGGTGACATTTAAAGTGAATCCAGGAGGCCGGGACCTCGGGATGGGACAGCTGTCACCCCATGGCAGGTGTCCTTTAGTTGAACACTGCAGATTCCTTTTTCTGCCGAGCAGCTTCTCTTGTGGGAGCTTTGGGAGGCGAGCCAAGGCTTTTGCCTGCCCCTGAAGTCCCGGCCTGTAATTCCGCCCCAGCTTGGACCGACCTGCGAACACCAAACACAGTTGGGTTTTTCTTATTTTTTTCTTTGATGGGGGCACAGCTGGCTTTGAGCTCAGGGATCACTCTGTGGCAGGGTTGGGGGGGACCATCTGGGGTGCCAGAGATCAAACCCCTGCCCCTGTGAGTGGGCAAAGCATGTCACCGCCCACCAAACTATCACTCCGGCCTAGGAGAGAGGCACTTAGGTCCTGCCACCCGCTCAGTGTTGCATCCAGCCCAGCCGTGCACACTGGGTAGAAATGCCAGTGAGGGGAGGCAGGCAGAGATCCCCGAGTCCAGGACGCTGTGTTCAGAGCAGGGCCACCTGTCAATCCCAAGTTCGCAGATTGCCTCCTGGGGTCAGCTGTGGTCACACTCAGAGTGGGGGCCACTGGCCACCCCATAGGAAGGCGCTAACGTGTGTCCTCCTGTTTTGTGTCCCCTCTGTGTCTTCACCTGCAGGAACGGCCTGTCCAGTGGCCGTGCGGACTGACAGCGAGCCGCCCCTGCGGCTCTCCAGTGGTCAGCGGAGACCCCAAGGAGGATCACAACTACAGCAGTGCCAAGTCCTCGGCCGCCCGAGCACCTCGCCCGCCAGCGACTCCGTCTCCTCCTCGTCGTCGGCCGACGCACCAGTACGAGTTCGCCACCAAGGGCAGCCAGGAGGGCAGCGAGGGCAGCCTGCGGAGCCCGGAGAGCCACAGCGAGGCGGAGGAGGAGGAGCAGAAACGCAGCGCCAAGGAGGCCTCAGGGGACGGCAGCGGCGCGCCCCAGCACAAGAAGCGCCAGCACCTCGCCAAGGCCAGGAAGGTGCCCAGCGACACGCTGCCCCTCAAAAAAGAGACGCACAGAAAAGCCCCCGAGAGCGGCGACGAGGGAGATGAAGGAGGCAGCGGGGTCGCTCCTGCACCTGGCAGGGAATCCGGTCCTGTTTGAACAACATCACCAATCGGACGGCAAAGGGGCAGAAGGAGCAGAAGGAAACCACGAAAAATTGAAAAAACAAAAAAACAAGTCACTGATTTGTTTTGAACTTAACGGCCATTTGGTTTCAGCATGTCAGGAGATTTCTAATGATTTGTGGCAATATCAGCAATTTGCTTTTCGTTTGTTCTTCTTTTGCTTTCTTTTCCTCTTTTGGTTTGGTTTTCTTTTTCTTTCTTTTTTTCCTTTTGGTTTAATTTGTGCCCCACCCCCTTTGTTTTGGACCCTTAAGATTTTTATTTTTAAAGGAGATTGAAGCCATAGAACTCATATTGACACTCAGCTGTTTTACAAAAAGCTTTTCATTATCTGAAGACAAAACCGAAAAAGCCAAAATTACCATTGCTTCCTCCAGCTTGCCGGCAGCGTGCGGAGGCGCCACGGGGCTCGTAACTCTGGGTCCCGAAAGGCACCGAGCGTGCAGGGGGTCTCTGCAGGCCCCGTCCCGCAGGTGGAGACGGGTTGGGATGCCTGCTCTGTTCCGTCCCTCTGAGCAGCCCCCTAAAGCACTGAGGCAGGTGGGCATGAGGCAGGTGGAGAAGGAGGAACCCTGGTCCCCTCTCCGCACCAAACAGACCAGATGTAGCACCAGGCAGGCCACGCAGGGTCCATGGGGGCTATTTCCAGTGCTCCCTGCCTTTCCCCCACGATTTCCCTCATCAAATCTCCCGAGGGAGCCACTTGCTCATCCATATCCAGCAGATCCAGTGCCCAGTAAGAAGTCGCCGATGTTAGCGGCGTAGTTGATCATAGAATTCCGTCCCACATTCAGGTAAGAGAGTGTTCCACGAAGCAGAAGGCTGTGCGCGCTGCAGCACACACACACACACACACACACAGAGATACCATGGACACATGGATACTCAGACACACAAATACACACACACAGATACATGGACACATGGATACTCAGACACACACACACACACACACACACACGAGGAAGCAAACTCTCTCGTCTTACTGGCCCAAGGGAAGAAGTCCCAGAAAAGTTTAGCAGCTGTTAAGGAAGGAAATAATGGTACAAATCTTTTTCTGTCTGTTTGATCCAAGTTAAAAAACAAACAAACAAAAAAAACTTAAAAAGCTATGGAACCTGCCATTAGTATTGTGATATATTTTTAAAAAGATTAAAGGCACATTGATGGATTAAAAAGTAAAGCTTGGCGGGGGTGGGGAGGTGGGAGGGAAACTCCTATACTGCCCTCAAAATGGAGTTTTACCGTTCATGGCGGTCAGGATTCATCTTTGCAAAAATCAGTGATTTTTCCACATCCAGCCAGTGTAGCCAGCAGATTTCTGATCCACAATGCATGGATTCCTTTGAAAACAGAAAAAAAAAGAAAAAAATCATAAAAAAACAAACTTTTTTTATTAAAAAAAATAACAAAGTTCTTGTAAGGTAAATAATGTATTTAGCATGAAGCATGAATTATTTTCATATAAATATAGAAAATAGAGAACAGGCTATGCCTCTAATTTTTTAAGCCCTTGGGCTTAGAGGTTCTTTTGGTTTTCCTCTTTTTTTTCTTTCATTATTTTCTTTAGTTTTTGTTTTGTTTTGTTCTCCTTATGATTTTTTTTTTTTTTGAAGCAGGTGTTTAAGGTTTAACCTTCTTCAGGGACAAATTCTGACTGTTGGGGGACTTGTACTCTGCAATATAAAATCTCTCCCTGCTCTGGTCAGGCCTGGATGGCGGGACTGTGCCTCACCTGCACCGCAGCCCCCAGCCCCTCTGATTCTCTGTTGAAAAGTGTGTCCCTTCTCTTTGTCTGTCCATGTTTACCATGGCGCAATAATTTGAGGGCAAACTTAGGGGTGTGTGTGTGTGTTAGAATCAAGAGAATGGCGGGACGCCGAGGGGAGGGCGCCTTCGTGGTGAGTGTGTTCCGGGAAGAAATCAGTGACTCATTATGCAAAATTCGTCAGGGAGAAGGGGGACCCCAATAATGGGCCTTATGGAATGAGGGTGTAAGTTAGGGTTCACGGGAAGGAGGAAGTGACCTAGGTGTGGGCAGGAACAGCCCCCACCCCCGTCCCCTGAGGGACTCCGCCCTTGGCACACTACCCACCTGGGTTGTGATAGCTGCATTGAGACACCCAGGCCAGAGACTCCTGTTAACCTTTGCCAAGAAGAAATTATCTGGGGAGATCAGAGAGAAATCTCTGAAATACTGCGATCTTCCACATGGAGGGGCATTTTAAAACACAGTCCACACTCAACACCATGGCTCAGGATGTGGTGGGATGGTCGGGGAGAAAGTGGGGAAGAGGGTGATCTTGATTTTCTGTTTTTTTTTTAATGGGACAGTTGAGGAGACAGCCTGAAAGACTGATCCCCCGGTCCAACAGGCCGGTTTCCTCTCCTGGACCCCAGTTCGCCCGTACAGTTGGGAAATCGTCCGGAGCAAGACGCCGCTTTTTGAAAAGTATAGTCCCTTTCATCTTCCTAAACCTCTGACACCCGTAAAAGCCATCCACAACCACGGGGCCTGAGCGACGCTTTGTAGGGTACCAGACCCAGCACCTAAAGGTCTCCCCGCTCCCCACCCCATGCCACACGATTCTCACCGTCCCTCCTGAAAGGCAGAGGCAAAGGTTCAGGGATGTTTCTGGCGGAGACTTCCTCCCGTGAGAACCCCCACCGCAGGCTGTTCCCTCGTTTTCTAAAGGAGCAAAGGGCCTCTTTTAGAAGATAATAAAATGCAATGTGTGTGATTTACTTTTCTGATCTCTTGGAGAAATAGATAAATATAAAAGTGGGTTCTTCTCTCCAGAACCACTCTTTTTGCATAAATACCTCATCGGGCAGCTTTCTAAGTGTTATTTTCCGCGTGTCCCTCAGCACCTCGGTGGGTGGGCACCGCCGAGGGGCCCAGCGGGGAAACTTTAGTGAGGGTACCTTTTTCTATTTTTCTTCTGTTTTTGGAGGCATACACATTATGCATAACCAAAACAATGGCTCAATTGTGTTGAACTTTGTATTTTGATTGTTGAAAAAAAAATAACAGTATCGCTGTGTATGTGGCCGTTTGTAGTTGAGTCCATGGCGGACCGCGGTCCAGCCCTTGCCAAGCCCAGGGGCAGGCAATGGCCTCCCCTCCCTCCTCCTCCTCCAAGAGCAGTAGAGAACCTAAGCACAAACCTCTCTGTGAAAGACTATTTTTGCTCAAGTGTAATCCACTTCAGTCTCGGCATCCTTTCCCAAACGTCAGGTGTTCTTTTAGCTTCCGAACTAGCGCCTCTGTATCCTTTGCGTCTGCCAGGCTGCCCGGGCGCCGGGCGAAACGCACTGTCCTTTGCTTACATTTCTCCTGCTGGGAGAAGTGGCCTTTCGTGTGTCATTCCAGTATCTCACATACTCTCTGGGGTGGGGAGGGGGACATGGGAACTATAGCAATATTTAAAGATGCTTCGAAAACCACCGTGTACACATCCAGCACCGGGAAATCTGCAAGTCCTTGCCATTGGCCCTTGGACCCATTTAAGAGATGGAGACCGTGGCTTCTTTCTCTTAAGTGATAGACACATAGTTATTTTTATGCTACTCTGGTTGTCTCCTATCCGTCCGTGTCTTGTACTCTGTGAAAAGGGTTCGCGTCCTCTGTTTCCCCCAGCCTTACACTATATACCACAAGCTCCTATTTCCCACCCCTCTTTACACTATATACCACAAGCTCCTATTTCCCGCCCCTCTTTAGTCAAGTATCCTTTGAGAGTTCTTTGGTGAAACTGTCTGGAAACAACGAACCGAACCTGGAGTGAGATGGTGGTTCCATGGTGCAGGCAGCCCGACAGGGTTCAGCCTGGGCTTGGAGGGTTCCGGGAAGAATGTGTGTGAGGCCTCCCCAGGACCGAAAGGTTCTTGTCGAGAGACACTGAGCTCAAAGCGTGGACTCTTGGTGGGTGTGGCCAGCACCCCTCATGGAGGCTGTTGTTGCCCCACTGGGGGAAGCGTTTCAGGTCTTGGACTCTGTTGAAAGACATCCTCTGGATGGTTGATGTCCGGGGATATGGCTAGACACCATAGCTAGTGATTTGTTTGACTGATCCCATGGCTGGGGGGCGGGGGATGACAGCCTGTCAGTGAAGAGTCCTTGGGAGAGGAGTAAGTGAAGGGTTTCCAGATGGTTCAGTCCATCTAATGTGATTTTTCTTGCCCTTTAAACTTGATTCAGGGGTGGATATTTCTGGTGGTGGGTCACAGCTGCCCGGAAGTGGCCATATTTTTTTCCTTTTTTTTAACTTTTCTGTACAGGAATCTTTTTTTTTTCCCCTTTCTCTTCAGGATTCTCGCCAAAAGAACACATTAAACTGTGTCCCTCTTGATTGTGACTTGCCAGTGTTGACAGTTAAATCCTTAGTGTCTAGGTTCCAGCCCTCCAATACTATATCAAACACTGTTATGCACATAATGCAGCACTGTGATCTAATTTAAATAATACTTTTTATTATTTATACTACTATATATAATATACATCCACACTTTTGCTATATAACCTAAGTGATAACCCTCTTTTAGTTACCTGCCAAACTCTGGACTTTGGTTTCTATTGCAGTTAACACAGTTACAAAGTTGTAATGGTGTCTCTTATTTTCCCCTTTGTAAGGGAATGTGTAAATCAAACTATATTCCTGGTGTGGTGTTCCTGTTCCTGGAGTTTCATGCGGATTTACACATGGCATTCAGTGTTGTGTATAGACCCACCTACCTTGTGACTTCCTCTGTTCACCCCTCTTCCTTTGAGAGAGCCCGGTAATGGTGGTTAACTCCTTGTTCTCTCTCTCCTCCCTCCTTCTGGTTATTCTTGAATTAAGCACAGATTCATCAGCTCGGTTGCTTTATCATGTGTGTGGTCTTTCGATTCTTCCACAGTTCAGCAAACAAGTGCTAGCCTCACTGACCAAAAAACTAAGCAAGGAAAATGGCGATTTTTAACAACCATCCATACGGCCGAAACCGAGGTGTCTATGGTGCTGCCTCCGCTGTCTAAGCTGTCCTTTTGCAATCAGATCTGGGTGAAAAGATCACTTCGGACTTAACTGTGATATGCTCACGAGTTCCCTTCCTGTATGTTTTGTTAGCGTTGAAATCAAGACTATTTATTTGGAGAAACATCCAGCCGTGTTTCCCACTGTATTTCATTTGCAAAACCTGAGAACTGCCTTCTCCAGCTTTTGCAAATAATTGATACTCCATATTGGATTCTCAAAGACTTCGATATGGTGAAACTATGAAATTGTATTTCATCCTTTTCCTAACTTGACCTGAGTTCCCCAATACTCCCGCATCCCCCACTTTTTTATTTTTAAAGATGAAACATAGCACAAATTCAGTTATTTAAACATTCAGCGTTTTCTTGAGTCTGTCGAGGCCATCCAAGCTCATAGCTGATTCAGTAACCAGATTCATTCTCACTCCTTACACTGCCCTGGTATTAGTGGGGAGAAAATAAAGTCTCTGCGCGTGTCCAGGAAGCATTCTACACTTGTATATTTTTTTTTATACTCTGATTCTGTAGCATTTCTGGGTTGCGTTTCTTGTTTTACAGAAAACATACTAATAATAACAGTGATAAAGCAATCAGAAGACAAGAGGTTTACTGTCGCTGCTCAGCATCGTCTGACCTTAGCTGGCCAATAGCAGTCTGTGGCCAAATTCATTGACTAGAGTAATAACTTTTCAAAAGCCAATTTTTTTTTCCTGTATTTTCCGTCCTGAAACTGCCAATATCATGAATAGAACGGGAGAACGCTAAGGGAGAAAGAAAGCTATGTTCCGTTGGATTTGTCTCACCCAAAGGAACCGCCTGCAGTGTGATCAGCCAAACTTTAGGGACCCGGTGGTGTTGTTTTGGAGGCGCCCATATTCGCATTTCGCATTCTTCATATGTAATCATATTGCCAAAGACAAACTATTTCATCATTTATTGTAAATAACACTTTCCCCCAGACCTACCATAAAGTTTCTGTGATGTATTGTCTTCCAGTTGCAATAAAAATTACTGAGTTGCATCAATCGAAGAAAGTCAACGCCATGTCGTATTCTGTGCCCTGCGTCTCCAGATGCAAACGCTGAGCAGTAAAATGATTTCTCATTCTTAACCTGTACGCAGCTGTGTGTGCCTTTTCCCCCCTGGCTCCAGGGCCTCAGCAGCACCCGCTTTGTGTATCCTCGTTCCTGCTTGCTCCTGGTGGGAAATCTGCACATGCTCTGTGGAGACACAAATGTGCCAGCCCTGCATGTTTCAGATTCCAGCTCTGGTCTAAAAAAAAAAAAAAAAGCAGACCCTTGCACAACAGTCCTCTGCCTTTCATTCAAAAGTTGTTGAACAGGGCCAAAGCAGCAGTCCAGTGGGCAGGGCCAACCCAGGTAGAGCCTCCTTGCACAAGGCCGGCCCAGGTTCAATCCCCAGCATCCCATATGGTTCCCTGAGCACTTCCAGGAGTAATTCCTGAGTGCAGAGCTAGAAGTAACCCCGGGCATTGCCAGGAGTGACCCCAAAAGCAAAAAAAAAAAAAAAAAACAGCTGAGCACTAAGTGAAAGCTGTTGAGATTGAAACTTGTCCATATCTTGGACTGAGTGTCCTCCCCCAGGAAACTTATCAAATATGTATTAATATAATTCACTTGTATCACTTGTCTTCCCGTTCATCAATTAGCTCGAGCGAGCGCCAGTAACAACTCCATTTGTTGGGAATGAGATCCATTATTGTTACTCCTTTTTGGCATATTGAATACACCACGGGTAGCTTGCCAGGCTCTGCCGTGGCTCTGGGTTCATCCCAGAGGTCCTAGTCTTTTTTCTATGTCAGATCATCAACCATCCAGGGACCACAGGGCAGAGCCCTGGGTGTAGAGAAGTCTGTCTTCCTGTCTGCCACTTGCTGATGCAGCCAGGCACCGCAGCCACACCTGCAACTCCTTAGAAAGATAATATCAAATACCCAATGGGTAGTCTTTCCAGCACACACAGACCCATCCCATGAGCATGGAGCAGGGGGCAGGAGGACTGCAGAGTCACAGACTAGAGCAGTGGAAAAGTGTTTCCCTTTGTGAATATCTCTGGATCTTAGTTGTAGCTGGGTCCCTACAGGACTGGCCTCAGCTCCCACCCCCCCTGGATCCTCAGGAATGCCCTAGGTGTACTTTCTGTGGGCAAGGGGTTTTAGTAAGACCACAGGGCTCAATTATTCCAGGCAGCTGACCAGACTGAATTCCAGTCCAAAGTGTCCCCTTGAGATTCTTGTCTGGCCAATCCAGCTCATTTCCACTGTTGGACTTGCCTTCAGAGCTCTTAGACCATTGGTTTCCAGAGTGGAAGAAAATAGATTGGGACAGTGCATGGCATCAGGGTCCACCAGGTGTTAGTCCAAGCCAAGTACAAGGTGTGGCTCCATTCAGCCCATCCCAAACATTTGTTGCTGTAAAGGGAGACACCCACTGAAGGCTGAGCAGCAGAATCCCTGAGGACACCCTGTCAAGATGGTTGCACCCCCAAACTTCTGACCTCCAGGAATTGTTGGCCATCCTCTAGAGGACTGGGTGTGGAGGGACGTTGGCAGTGGGGGGCAGGGGGGGGGAAAGAGTTGTTAGTTGGCTGTTCCCTGCAGTGAAGAATCCAGTGGAGGGAGGACCTCTGAGATAGGGGTGGCCGAGAGGGAAAGGAGAGTTGAAATAACACTGCCTGACCGGAAACCAGGCCACCCGAGTCGAGGCCAAGCACCATCTCGGTTCTGCGCTGTCCTCCCTTCAATTCAAGGACATCCTTTCCGCACCAACTATCTGCAGCTGCTGGTGCCTAACACATGCAGCAAGTCTTGAGGGAGCGGGAAAATGAAGGCGGCCATGAAAGGTGGCTACTCAGTGCGCCCTGCAAAGGGTTAGGGCCACCAGTCACATGCACCAGAGCTTCCCAAGGCTTCCGATGTAGCCGTCACACCAGAGCCCTGTTGGGTGGATGACTGGTGGGATGCCGCCGGATGAGTCTCCTTCTGTGAGTGTCCGAATAGCACAACTTCCTCCCCAGGAAGTCCTCCCTACCCAGTTCTCTGTGCTCTGCAGGACTCACGCCCACTTTCTCCTCCCACTTCAAGTCATGCTCTAGTTCCTTATTCATGAAGATAAAGGAATGAGCAGGATCATCATTTTATTAGGAACAACTTGGTATAAAATGCGAAGGGGTGGGGAGATTGCCTTGCATGTGGCCAACCCTGAGTTCAATCCCCAGCCCCATATATAGTCCCCTGAGCCCTTCCAGGCGTGATCCCTGAGTGCAAAGCCTTGAGTACTGCTGAATATGGTCCCCAAGTCAAAATGCAAAGAAACCAAGGAGGGGCCAAAATGATAGTACAGTGGGTAGGGCCCTTGCCTTCCACATAGTTGACCTGGGTGTGATCTTCAACATACCATGTGGTCCCCCAACCCCCCGCCAGGAGTGATCCCTAAGCACAGAGCCAGGAGTAAGCCCTGAGCACCACTGGGCTCAAAATACAAGGGGAAAAAGGGAAAAAAAAACTAAGGGTACTCATAAAGTTCTGCTCATGTCTCACTTTCCTTCCTGCCCCAGTTTGATTTTTTTTAATATTTGTATATTATTAAGGACATTGGTGTAAGATGATGAGTGGATCATCCTGGCATCAGCAGCACCATACAAAGGAGCATATGAGCACTTCCTGTATCTGCCCTTGCAGGCTGGCCACTAGGCTGGGGAGTTGTGTGTCTAATGTGCGTTTTCCTTTGAGTCAAGATTCAGGACGCAGAAGATGGTCTGTGTTGCAGCATTGTGTCATTGGCAGCCTTGAATGATACATGAGCCCTTCTCTGATGTGTAAGTGATGCATACCTGGAATACTCCTGTGGTTTTTATTTTTCCTGGACAAACTTAAGGGTGGGAGGAGCAGGGTTATTTTCTGAAAAGATTAGACAACATTGTCTTCAGAGTCACGTGAATCTTCCAAGCAGTGAAATGGACCTCCCCAAACACAAAGTGCTCTAGGACCGACCAAGAAAGGCCCCTTTGTGTGTTGGCATTGCTGTCGCAGAGGGTGAGGGTCTGTGCTGCTCTGCCTGGTGGGAGTAAAGTGTTCTGAACTCAGAGAGCTCTGTCCTTCTCGAAAGTTAGGAACAGAATACGGGGGTTCCATAGTGAGTCTGACCCAGCTAGGAGCATCTGTGATGAGCTGAAGGTTCGTGGCTGCTTCCCTTGGGAATGAAATGGTCCCACATAAACACAAACGAATGTGTTTTGATCATTATTTCATTGACTGGGATATAAAACTGGAGGTTCAGGAGCTGGGTGAGAGTTTTTTTTCTTTTCCAGACTTCAAATGTGAATGTATGTATTAAATGTTTGCTCCTTCCCTTTGTTTTGTGTAGAGATCAATCTTCCCAGAACAGTCTTTTTCAATAAATTATGCGGTTGGTGCCTTGATTTGATATTTCTTGGGTGTTTTTAGATAAAGTATCCCAGGGACTTGAGAACTGCTTATTGTTACTTGCAATAAAAGACTTAGGACCCATATGGCTAAATCTTCAAAACATAGCAATTTGCTTGAGAGGGCTCAAGCAATTCTATTTTTTCCTCCTCTGCTACTCATTTCAAAAATTGATTTCTAAAAATAAACGCTATGGAAGAAGTGTGATGCAGTATGGTGGGGAAAGCAAGACAGTCGCTGTTTCTGCGTCTCTGGAAGAGTTTCCCAAGTGGGCTCCTCATTTTCATGCTATAAAACTAGCAGGGACATCAGGATTGTGCAGCCTCACCACTTCTGCATAGCAGGTTTCTGGGGGCTGGGGAGGAGGTGCAGCGAGTGGGGGAGATTGCCTTCCATGTAGCTGACCCAAGAATGATCCCTGGGCACTGTGGGGTTAGGCCCCAAAACAAACCAACAAAGAGCAAGTCACTGAGACACGGAAAAGTTGAAGGATTTGTCCAAAGCTGCATGTGGAGAGGGTATATCTTCAGGCCTGGAGGAAGAGCACAGCCACGTTAAGTGACAGCCTTGTAAGCCTGTGGTCTGCGCTCAGGTCTCCAGTGTCCCGTGTGTGCCCACCGTAAGCATGGCAGCTCTGCATCCTGCGATTCTCAGGGCCATGAGTGATTTCCAGTCATGAAAAGAGGTGCGACCTTGCAGCAAACCTGCATCTAAGACGCTGGGTGAGAACCATAGCCAGAAGGTGAGCAGGTGAGCAGCTGCATGAGTACCCCAGCCACCCCTGAGATCACCACGCCATAACCTGTGCCCCTCTGCTCAGAGTGCGATCCCTGGTGAGCACAAATACAAGCGTCATGACTAAACGGGTGCCACCTCAATGAGCACTCCAGCTAATGGGAGCAGGCCCAGCATCAGGCACCCGTGCAACCCCTGCCTGGTCTTCAAAACAGCAGCAACCACAACAACAACAAAGCGGAGTTTAGTGTAGGACAGTACAAAAATAACATTTTGAGGGGCGCCACACCTGACTGTGCTCAGAGCTTGCCATTGCCTCCCGGGCTCAGTGATTCCTCTTAGTGGGACTCAGAGAACAATATGGGGGACAAGGATCAATCCAGGCTGGCTGCATACAAGGCAAGTGCCTTGCCTACTATATACTATTTCTCCAACCCCCTGAAAAAATCATCCTTTTCTGAAAGAGGACATTTCCCTTCTCATCTTTAGCGACTTGCATTCATTTGATATGTAATCATAATCACCTCGTGCACAGAAGTTCATAGCTGGGCACTTCTTGCACATGTAGACTTCATGTTCCATGCATTTCCCAGAGAAATGAGGATCTTCATAAATGACACAGGGGCCTAATGCAGTGAGTAGTCTGTCGTCTTTAGCTCTTGCCTTCCTTTTCATTATTTAAGTTGCCACCAATTCCTGTTACAAGTAATACCACAATGCACACCTTCAGGCAGATGGTTGTTCGCGATATTTTCAAATTATCTTTTGATAAGCTCATCCATCAGATTATCAGAACAAACGTATCATCAATATTACAACTCTTGCAGGAGCTGCCCGGGAACCAGTATGCAGAGCTTCGCAAGCGGCTGGGGAGACTGGAGCCCGGCTCACGCCGAGCCCAGCTGACGATGGGATCCCGAGGAGGGCAGATGGGTTTTGGGTGTTGGCCCATCGCCTCTGGGGGTCCCGGAAGCAGCCGGATGAAACTCGCCCATCACACTAGCCACCATCTTCGCTGTCCGGATGCTGAGAAACGGCCTCACGACCAGATCAACAGAGCAAAACCAGTTCGAGCCCAGATTGCGGCGGGCCCAGGCGGAAGCACTGAGAGGGCGTCCACAAAAAATAGTGAAACAGTAATGTCTTTTAATGCACTGTATTCCACGAAGAGCAGGAAAGTTTATAGGGAAGGAGATATAAAAGATGAAAGAAATGACATACAGAATCTGCCAAGTAGTTGAGGTGCGAGAGGGAGGGAGGTGGGGACATTGGTGATGGTAGATGGGTTTGGGTGGAGGGATGGGTGTTGGAACACTGTAGATCCAAAACTCTACATGAGCATCTTTCAATTGTATGTCTAAAATGGTGTAATAATATTTGGGGGGGAAAATAATAAAATTAAATATAAAAAAACGCTAAGAAAAAAAATATTAAAACATTAAAGAGTTAAAAAATATTACAACTCTTCACAAACAGGTTTTCTAAAAAGCATCAGTATTAATAGGAATGAACAAAAAATCCTTTCATTGCTATCTGAGCTTTCACTTAATTCCTAGAAATTTGCATTATTTTCTGTAACTTAGTGAGCATTTATTTTCTTATCTGAACCACCTGTGTTGACTCTTCCAGAGAAGGAAATCCAGTTCATAGACTCCTTTCTTCAGGTTTCTGATTAGCTGCTACCCCGTGTCAGAATAACCCACTGAATCATCTAACACCAAGTGGTCCTCCCCTCCTCACCCTGTAGTGCCATCTCTGAAACTTTTACTTGAAGGAGCTTGGACTCAGAACTGGAAACCTAAATCACCTTGCATGTGGTAGCCATTTGTATGACAACAATAGGACTTTTCCTCCCTGAGTTGCAGGGTCATTCTGAGTGATGTGGCTAGGTATGTGGTATCAAGGACTAAACCCAGTGCCTCACACATGCAGCCCTGTGCTACACTCTTAGTTGCTGCGCCACTTTTAGACCACATCACCCCCAGATTCTCCTAAATCTATGCTAGAGATTCCAATAGTATGTCTATCCTTTCTCTCTTCTGGATTGTGTGTGATCAGTACTAAGAGGGCTGGAGAGAAAGTGTAGGGGTAAGGCACTTGTCTTGCATGTGGCCAACCTGGATTTGCTCCCCAGCACCCCATGGGATCCCCCAAGCATCACAGGGGAGTGATCTCTGAGCACAGAGACAGGAGAAAGCCCTGAGCACAGCTGAGTGTGGCTCCAAAATACAAAGAAAACAAAAACAAGAGAAGTACTAAGATCTGAGTCCACAGTCATTGACTCTGACTCCATGAGAAGCCATTCCTTCAGGTCCTTTGTGAATGGAACCAAAGACTAGATTGGTTTTTCCAGAAGTGCCCTCACAGCTCCGGATCACATCACATTATTTACTAAAACAAAGTCCCAAATGTTGGTGTGCATCTCCAGAAACTCACCTTGGATCAAAGTGCAGGATGATTCGGTCTTCTGTTCTAAATGAGTAGACGTGCGCAGCGGGAGAGATGGGGTAGAGTCCTGGTACTGTCTTCGGAAACACTTGGCTTTTTCTCCAGGGGTCACGTGATCACGGTGTTGCATGTGTCTTCTATGTATTGATCAGGACACACTGCAGGCAAGCAACCTGGGTCTGGAGACTGTCCCTCATGGGTCATCACTAAGCTGTTTCTCAGTGCTCCTGGACATGAAGTTGTAGCCTACATTTTCTCCATCCAATCAAAAAGTTCGCCAAATATATCCTTGATCTCCAAGTATGAGTCTAGAGTCATCCTTTATATATGAAAAGAAAAAGGAAATTAGAGCCATACTCTATGCTAATATGAATTATGCAAATGTAAAATAGGGAAATGGAAAAGAATAAAGTTTCACTTAATGTACAACACTGGAAATTGTGTAAATCCTACTTTATTCCTATGGGGAATTAATCTTGATTCCTGCAGGTATTAAATTATATGAAGTCTTAAGGACTCTACCCATCACATAAATAGAAATCACAGTGTCTTTTTCTTTCCCTCATTCTTTCCTTCAGTGCATCTACTGAGAACAAGCTGACTTCCTGGCCCAAAGCTTACTGACCATTCTTCGCTAATCCGCACAAGAATTTCACCCAGGGCTGGTGTGGAAATCTGGGATCTTCAGTTTGCTGATACTATTGTCTAGTATTCTAGTAAGAATTAGGAAGTTTCAGCCTAACCTCCAAATGTGGTCAAATTAAACCATTTAAAATAATGGTCTTGTTTTAAAAATATAGCTTCGGACAAGGGACTCCAGGTTGACTCGGTGGCAAAAGTGGCTTATGACCTTGAATTCAGCCCTGGAGTCACCATAAATGCCTAGGACATCTCAGAGGCTCTTCTGATTCCATGTTGGTGATCAGACTCCAGGCCTTCCCTCCCTGCTGCTCTCAGGTTGTGGGGGCTATTAACACCCTTGTGGCCTCTCACTGACAATCAGTCTCTCTCCAGCTTTTGTGAAGTACAAATCATTGAGGACAGTTGCGCTCTGAGCCTGGTTGGTGGCTTAGATTTGGAGCAGTCTGCCCAACTTTCTAGCATTGGAAAGTTTATAGTTTTCCTTTCCAAATATGGAAAAAAAGTTATGTCTTTTTCCCCAAACACTTTTTTTCTGTTCTCCACCGTCCCTCAGAGAACCCAATTATACATCTGTTAGATTCTTTGAAACTGTGCCATGAATCATTGATGCCCTGATTTTTTTTCCTTTTTTGTGTCACACCCAGTGGTGCTCAGGGGTTAATCCTGGCTCTACACACAGGAATTACTCCTGGTGGTGCTCAGAGGGACCATATGGGATGCTGGAGATCAAACCTGGGTCAGCCGCATGCAAGGCAAATGCCCTCCCCACTGTGCTATCGCATTTGCAAGGCAAATGCCCTCCTGGTGCACTATTGCTCCAGCCCTGAGAATTTCATCTTAACTCAGGATTACTCCAGGGGTGTGGGGCTGGGGGCTGGGAGGTCTCCTGGTGTCTGTGTTTCCTCAGTTCTTAGGTTCCTTCCCTGGTGACAGCAGCCTGCTCACATCTCTCCCAGAACATGGCATGGAGTTAGCCTGTCCCTGGGTGCCAGGATGGTACCCTGCTGGCACCTTGTCCCTGGGAGGGCTCCATCCTTGAAGGGTTGCGGGGCTGTGGAGTCCGCAATTGCTGCATTGGGTCCCTGAGACCACAATGCAGAGACAGACACTTGTCTTTTTGGTGTTAAATGTCAGCTTTATTTGCATCCTGGCTTATCTTAAATTACAGTGACAAACCTTTGGAAATCCCCTTTAACATCCTATGGGTGCCAAGTAGGCCTTTCTTGGCCACTGATCTGCCCATCAGGGATTCTTGCTTTCAAGGAGGGACACTCCTTTTAAGTTCAGGAATGAAACAAGACTCTTAGAAGTATTCTGTAGCCTCTTTGCCAAGGTAGGGCTCATTTACTCCTAATCCTCACAGGAAAAAGCCCAGAAGCGCACATTTTTTTAGGACATCTGGTCAGATGCTCTTGGAAACTAAAATCATGCTTTTTTTGTTTTTATGATTTTTAAAATTTTTTATTGAATTGCCATGAGATACACAGTTACAAAGTTGTTCATGGTTCGGTTTCAGTCATGCAATGTTCCAATCCCTGTCCTTTCACCAGGGCACGTTTCCTGCGGCCAGTGTCCCCGATTTCCCTCCTGCACCCCCCTAGCCTGCCTCTATGCCTTCTCTCTCTCTCTATCTCTCTGTCTCTTTCTCTCTCTCTCTTGCTTTCACTCTCGCTCTCTTTTTCTTTTTTAGGCACTGTGGTTAGCAATACACAATAAAGCTACTTAAAGGCTATCATGCACATTTGTTTACCTCCTTTAGGCACTCAGTTCTTGTCTAAGGTGGTCATTCCCAAAGTATCATTGTCATAGTGGACACTTCTCTGTCCTAAGAGCCTTTCCCTTCCCCCTTTGTATCAAGCTTTCTACCATGGACCTGTCTTCCTGGCCCTCATTTAGACTGTCTTTGGGTATCATTGTAGGGTTGTTTTTTTTTTTTTTTTTTTTTGCATTTCTCACTGGGAACCTAGGCAGACCGGAACAGTTTATGGAGAGTCATTTCCACAAGAGAGCCACAGCCAGCTGATGCTCACAGTCTTGTGCCCACCAGCGAGGGAGGATTGGCGCCTTCTCTCCTTTCTGTGAATCCTTGCTTGCTCCTAAGGCAAGTAGTTTCCCCCTCACACAACACTAGGGACCCATTGGCCTTTATGGGATACTGGCCTCTGTGATTTGTCTTAATTTCCCTCCTATTTGGAAACAAAACCCAACCCATACCGGGATAAGAGCGTCCTACCCCATAACCATCTTTCCCTTCAGCAACAGCTGCGTGGGGCTATTGAACACACCTTTCACTTCCTAGCCAGAGAGCACTGGGAAATAAACAGGACGGTTTTAGTTCTCTTTATCTAGCACAATTTAAAGAAAAAAATTTTTAACCCAGAACAAAAATTTAATTGAGCCAAGCTCTTTACCCAGAGTAAAACTCAAGTCCAGAGAGACGCTAGACAAGGTCCCTAACAGTCAACCTCTCTAGAGTAAAAGTACAGGAGTTAAGAACACTGTACCTGGCCTCCCACTATGGACCAGTCCTCCTGGCTCCTTTTCCCCCTGGCCTTGCATATTAGTCCCAAACTCTTTTTATATCCCGCAAATGAATGCCTCAAGTGTGTGAGGGGGAGGGGGAGCAAAGGGACCAGTATAATAATAGTTGAAAATGATCAGTTTGGATAGGAACGGAGTGTTGAAAGTAGGTAAAGGGATATACTTGATAAACTTTCAGTATCCATTTTGCAAACCATAATACCCAAAAAGGGGAGAGAGAGAGAGAGAGAGAGAGAGAGAGAGAGAGAGGTGTGTGTTCCTGCCACAGAGCATAGAGGCAGGTGGAGGGGTGAGGCTGGAGGGAAACAGGAAACATTGGTGGTGGGAAATATACACTGGTGAAGGGATGGGTGTGGAACATTATATGATTGATACCCAATCATGAACAACTTTATAACTATATCTCACTGTGATTCAATTAAAAAATTGATTGATTAAAAAAATTTGAAATAACACTACCTGGTAAATCATGATTTTCTTTCTTTTTTTTTTTTTTTTTCAGAAAGACCTGGGAAAGTTGGTGGGGTAGCCCAGCCAGTAAAGCAGTGATGAGGGTCAACCCTGCTCCCGACTCCTGCACCACTTATGTCCCCTGAGCCCAGCCAGGGGTGATCCCTGAGCACAGAGACAAGAGTAAGCCCTGGGCACTTCCAGGTGTAGGAATAAAAACAAACTTGGAAAAGCAGCTTGGGTAGCTGAGGGTCACAGGTATCTGGGCTCCGAAGCTGCGTCAGGGCCGAATAGCAGGAAAGGAGTTAATCCCCAGTCACGGGGGTAGGTGAGAGCCGGAAGACAGAGGACAGAGGGGGCTCCTGCAAACTGCCCTTCTCTGATGGCTGTGAGCGGAGGCAGCTATGTGGCCTGTCCCTCGGCCATGGAAGGACAGCCACCTCTGAACAGTGACATCTCCAGATGACAGTGCTTTCAGAGCCGGGGCCCACCTTGTAGAGTGACCCAAGCACCCCATGCTCTGGAGCTGACCTGGGCTTTACACTTTCCTGGGGCCATTTGACATTTGACATCATTTTTGAATATGGGCCTTGTCATTGCTTATCCCCAGCTCTTCTCTCTTGGACTAGGTTATTTTCAGTCATGACCCTCAAATGTCATGAACAGTAACACTGGTCATAACAGAAATGCACCTTGAGAATAGTCTTTGGCTGCACTTTTGTGTGTGGAATATACAATTAATAAAAGATAATGATTAAGGTACAAAAAATAGTGGAGATATCAATTGTTTATTCCATTGTTTTAATAGTTACCTATTTATACATCCTCCCTTGGTTACAGACTAATAGGGTAATATTTTCTGAAAATAATTATCCAGAAACTAGTAATTATTTGGAGATGCTTTATTTTCCTGTGCTTCAGTTTCTGAACAATCCACAACTTGAAAAAAGAACCAATTTCAATTTTAAAGAGAATATTTAAAGTCAGTAAACTGACTCAACCATGAACTACACATTTCAAAATATTTCAGAATAAAGCTATGCCTCACAGTTGGTCTTTGTCTCTTCTTAAACTGAGACGCAAATAAAAATTCCAGGTGGTCTCATAGAATGAAGTAATTCAAGTTCTGTGCTGTTGCTATTAATTTAAAGTCGCTATTTATTTCTGTTATATTTAAACTCAATCATCTGAGGTACTGTGGCATTGGGAAGATAAACTGAACCCCAAATAAACTCCCTGAACTTCAAGGGAATTCCAATTTCAACTTCCATTGCCAATTTAATTATTTTGACGTGATAGTGGTTTATAAGGATGCAAATGCTGATACGTCTTAGGGGTATAATGTCACTGTCCCCCCAGAGTGCCCATTTCCCAGCATCACTGTCCATTTAACCCTTTTGACCCACTCCCCGCCCCACTTGAGAATCTAAGATCTGTAGTTAGGATTTAGGGGTTGTTTGCAACCAATTTAATTTTGGGGGGGGGGAAAAACCTCCTCAGTGGCTCCATACCTTTGTCCCTGATGTGTGGGCGGGGCAAGTGCAGAGCGGAAAGTTCTCCACATTTACTGCCTGGGGGATGCAGTTTTCATATGAGTAAATGAGAACAATGTTCTCAGGTCACGGTCGCCCAATCTTTTGAAAGTCAACAGTGACCCCAGCAATTATTTTGAAATTAGACCCCAATAAGCTGTCTTTGAGGGGTGTTTATAACTGATAATGTTGAATATTGTTGACCCGTGGTGCTAATAAAAAGTGTGCTAACTTTGATACATTTTATCACTGTTTTAAAATTCCCCAGGGACTGGAGAATTAGTCCAGCAGGTAGGGCAATTGCCTTGTACTGGACCAAGCCGATTGGGATTCAATCACTGGCATCCCGTATGGTGCCCCAAACACTGCCGGGAATTCCCAAGTGCAAAGTTAGGACTTACCCCTGCCTAAGCACCAAAACAAAAACAAACAGATGAATAAAATTCCCAAGGACAACTCATCCGCGGAGGCCAGGGCCTGCATATACCATCTGGTGTACCTGGTGTGTGCAACTGTCCACTACTACCAGAAGGACACTCTGTATTTTGGTTTAAAAAATCACATGTGGGGGCCAGAGCAGTAGTCCAATGGGGAGGGCATTTACCTTGCTCACGGCTGACCCAGGTTCGATCCCCGGCATCCCATATGGCCCCCAAGCAGCGCCAGGAGTAATTCCTGAATGCAGAGCCAGGAGGAACCCCTGAGCATCGCTGGGTGTGACCCAAAAAGCAAAAAATAAAAATAGCATGGGTTTTAGAAAAGTGTTACTAATAGCCAGTATTGCTGAGGGATTATTATAATTTAAAAATGGTAATGATAGCCAGAACAACATGGCAGAATGCCAAAGGTGCATAGTCTGTGACCTAGAATTTGTGCTTCAAGGCTTTGATGGACTTTAGGTATATTTAAAAATGTAGCTGTAAAGTTAGTAATCACAGTTTTGCTTATGTCCATGGCCTGCAAGTCAACTGGTTGAGTAAATTTTGGAATATCCATGCACTTGAATATGGGGGAGCCACTTCAGACTGTATCACTGTCTTCCCATTCATCATCGATTTGCTCGAGCGGGCCCCAGTAACATCTCCATATGTCCTGTCTCATGCTAGTAGAGCCCAAGGGCACCTCCTTGCTCCAGGAACATAAAGAGCCAATCCATCCCCGAATGAGGTCTATAATTGTTACTGGTATTTGGCATATCAAATACAACACAGATAGCTTGCCAGGCTCTGCCATGCGGGTAGCATACTTTTGTAGTCATCTCTAAATCCAGCATTTATTGATGAACCATGCGGCTGCTTGTGGCGCGCGAGCCGGGCTGTGATAGGCTGGTCTGCTGGGTGGAGTTCTGAGCGAGGGAAGTCGGATGTGGAAAATGGAGGCCCTCATGGAGTGGGGGTCGTCTAGCTTGTTGCAAGGCTCAGCTGGGGTGGTGGGCCAGGGCTAGAATCCACCATCCCTCCTGGGCGCCTCGTGAGCGGCTGGGCACAGGGAGAGCAAGTAGCAGCTCTGCCCCATGTCTGTGAGTCTCTCACAGACATGGCAACTGCTCTGGTCCATGCCCTGTACTTGTATTTATTTAATTTTATTTTATTTTTTGCTTTTTTGGGTCACACCCTGTGATGTTCAGGGGTTACTCCTGGCTCTATACTCAGGAATTACTCCTGGTGGTGCTTGGGGAATCCTATAGGATGCTGGGAATCAAACCTGGATCCGGCACATACAAGACAAATCCCCTCCACACACACACCCTCTCTGCTGTGCTACCACTTGGGTCCCCGCCCCGTATTGTATAAAAATATGCAATGTTAGGGGGAATCTTTCATGCCATGTGATTCCACCACAGTGATCATCAGTGAAGTAATTGGGTTATAAAATTTAATGTGCAGGGCCAGGAGTTGTAACAGCATGTTGTGTTGTAACAGCACGTTGTGTTGTAACAGCACATTGTGTGACCCTTGGTTCCATCCTCAGCATCCCCCAAACTCAAACCAAAGAGCAAGGGAGCCCTACAATGTCTTGCTCCTCCCACTTAAATCCATGCCTGTGGTTGGCATATAGCACCTGCTTACAGCTGGATCACAAAATCAGTTGATATTGTCTTTCCTCGCCAAATGAGAATGACCCTAGACTCCTTCACCCAAAGCTGAGGGAAAGCCCTTCTCCTTCCAAATCGCCTCCAAAGTCAGTCTGGGAAACTAGTGGACGTGTTGGCCAGCTCCCGTGGCTGAGCTTTCTCTTGCCCTGCTGACCACAGGGCAGTCTCCTCCTAGCTGTTTCGAGCAGCTCTTCTGCAGGTCGCTGGCCCCAAGGGGCCCTTCCCCACTGCCACAGCTGCCTTTTGCCAAGTTCAGGAATTTAGCGAATCTTCACATAGTGCTGGGAGCCGTGGTCTGAGCAGCAGGCGCTTTGGCAGCGAAGAGCAACACATCCCCTTGGAATTCAGACCAATGCCACCTTCGGCACTACCCCCACGAGCTGGCCAGGCACCCACTGGGCAGGTCTATTTTTTCCAGCAGCCCTGCCTGGTCCAGAGTTAGTGAACACACCTCCCAGGTGGCAGAGAGAGAGAGAGAGGAGAGACAGAGAGAGAGAGAGAGAGAGGGAGGATCTGTTTCCCCCACAGAAACACCCCAACATACCTTCCCTCCCTGCAGCAGTGTATATAGACAGGCATGCAAGGTTTGCCTGACTTCTCTACCTAAGAAAAAAGCAAACACTGCAGTTGCCAGCTCAATTCTCACAGCCGGTTATATAATTGTAAATACACAACAGAAGGAGCACTGGCGGCCCAGCCTAAATTTTCACTCAGATAAATAAAAGTCATCTCCCGACTCATTAAGGGCACAGTCAGGCTACAGAATGGCCCTTTTTCCATTAGGACCGTACCAGCAGGTACTGCTGCCTCATGCTGACGGTGACCTTGCCACTTCCTGTCACATCCCTAAGTCCTTTCAGTCTGTGTAACTGATGAGCCCAGGAGGGACATTTTTCTAACATTAGACATTTGCTCTGCTCTAGGAGAGAAATGCCCTGTCTTTGGGAACAGCAAGTTGACCCCCTTATTTTAAATGTTCTGGTGACAAATGTCTTCAAGGACAGGAGGAGCTCCAGTAGTCACCCTACTACTGCTCATGTGTGGGGAGTGTGTGCGTGCGTGTATGGGTGTACACGTGTGTGCATGTGTGTACCTGTAAGCATGTGCATTGGTATGAGGCATCCAAAATACTACGTGGTGTTCAAAAATCACAAAGGACAGTGGCGTCATAACAAGGAGGTTATAGGCAAGGTGAATTTTCTTTCTACCTTTTAGGTTCTCTTCTTCTTTAATTTCTAAGAATACAGACAGTCTCCCAGTGAATTACAATGGATATGATCTAAGATTTTGAGACTTTACAAATGGTGTGAAATGTACGCCCTTCAGTAGATAATATGCTCCTTGTTTTCAGTCTTACCATTTTCCTAGGATCCACACACAGTCAGAGGCACTCTTAGGATGCTGGGTTGTGGCTGCCAATGACCAAGACGCTGTATCTATGCTGCCAGTGCTTTCTGGGCATTGCATTTTGTGGTCACGTACCCCATCTTGTTCATAGCACCCATTGTGTCTCTTGCTTCTGATGAGACAGAGACCAGTAATGAGTCAAGAAGTTCAAGGTGAATTCCATGATAGTTCGATGGACATGTTCTAAGCATGTGAAAGGAACTAGCTGAGCTGGTGTGCAGCTGGTTAGGTTAGGAATATCGCTGCACTGTGGTTCTGGGATATCTCAACGTTCGTGCACAGGGTTTAGCAGGATATAAGCCTACTGTCAGTCAAGGCAAGCACAAAGCATACATTCAAAACAAAGCTTTAAGCTGCTTTGTGTTGCTTTCTAAACTCATAATATTTCATTTTCTCATCCCTTGATGCAGCTCCTAATGAACAAAGCTCCAAATGTCCGATTAATTAAGGTTTTCAGTTCATCAGATTTTATTTGGTATTTTATAGGTTTTATAGGAAGACTGGCCCAATACAGAATGACAGATGGGGCCTATTTTTTTCCCCCACAGAGGAGTCAGATAAACAGAGGCTGCTAAAATGAGAAGGTGGCCATTTAAATCCATGGAATTTGGTATGGGAAGAGTTCGCTTTGGGGGAAAAAAAATCCTTCATTTTAGCAAATGGTGAGGGAAAGCTTGTGGTATTAATTGGACACTGCGCAGTGAGTAGTTTCCAAACCACAGGACACCGTGAGGCGCTCGCTCTGCCCTACCTCCCCTTCCTGGTCTTCAATCTTATTTTCTACGTTGTTCATCAATAAATGCTGGATTTAGAGATGACTACAAGAGTATGCTACCTGCACGGCAGAGCCTGGCAAGCTACCCGTGTTGTATTTGATATGCCAAATACCAGTAACAATTATAGACCTCATTCCGGAATGGATTGAGGCTCTTTATGTTCCTGGAGCAAGCAGATGCCCTTGGGCTCTACTAGCATGAGACAGGACATATGGAGATGTTACTGGGGCCCGCTCGAGCAATCGATGATGAATGGAAAGACAGTGTTCCAACACCCATCCCTCCACCTGTGCCCCGTGCCCATCTCCCATCACCAATGTCCCCACCTCCCTCCCTCCCTCCCCAGACAGGGTTCTGTATCTCCTTTTTCTCTTTCTGTATCCATGGCAGGTTCTGTATCTCCTTTCTCTCTCTCTCTCTCTCTCTCTCTCTCTCTTCTCTCTCTCTCTCTCTCTCTCTCCTTCTCACTTCCCTTTCTTACACATTGTGGATTGTAGTATATTCTAGGACATGATTGGTTCCACTAGTTTGATGTACCGCGTGGCTGCTTGTGGCCGTGCAACTTGGGGAGAGCAGTTTCAGCTCTCCCCTGTTGTGTCTGAGTTTCTGCATGATATGGCCAGTGGCCCTGGGGGCAGTTCTTGGGCGGGGGCCACCGGGCCTCCCAAATGAGACAGAGAGGGAAGGGGTGGCCCCAGCTCCATCCTCACGAATGCCCTGTGACTTCCACCTCTGAGGGCCGCCTACCTGGGTTTGAACTTGGTTACTCTGTAAATCTTTTGTTTGTTTGTTTGTTTGTTTTTTTTGGGTCACACCTGGTGATGCTCAGGGGTTACTCCTGGCTCTGCACTCAGGAATTACTCCTGGCAGTACTCAGGGGGACCATATGGGATACCGGGGATCGAACTCAGGCCGGCACAGGCCGGCCTCGTGCAAGGCAAACGCCCTACCCGCTGGGCTATCGCCCGGCCCCCTACTCTGTTAATCTGGTCTTGAGATCAGCATCTCTCCTGGGTGGGCTCTGATGTGCTGTGGCATCCAGACAGTAAAAATGGTGGCTATTGTGATGGGTGAGTCTCATCCAGCGGCTTCAGAGAGGCCCCACAGAGGTGATGGGCCCTCCCAAAACCCATCTTTCCTCCCGGGAGCCTCATGCTCAGCTGAGCTGGATGGCAGCTCTCCCCATTGTGTCTGAGTCTCTGCATGATATGGCCGGGTCATCCTGGGGCAGTTCTTGGGCAGGGCCACCTCTTCTTTTCCTCTCTCTCTCTCTCTGTCTCTATATCTCTCTCTTCTTTTATACATTGTGGCTTGCCCTATAGACATTTAGGGTTTATCATATAAGTCTCTTTGTGTATATTCAATGGTGAGTTTAGTCTGACATTACCATTTCCCACACACAGTAAAACACTGGCATATATTTATATCCCATTAATGAATGCAGTGGCGGGTTCTAGCCCTGACCCGCCACCCCAGCAGAGCCACTTCGAGGCAAATCAATGATCTACGGGAAGACAGTGATACAGTGATACAGTGAATGAATGCAGTCATTCTATATCTGTCCTTTCCCTTATGACTAATTTCACTCAGCATGATAGTCTCCATGTCCATCCATTTGCAGGTAAATTTCATAATTTCATCTTTTCTGATATCTGCATAATATTCCATTGTGTAGATGTACCACAGTTTCTTTAGCCAGTCCTCTGTTCCTGGGCATTAGGTTGTTTCCAGATTCTGGCTATTGTGAATAGCACTGTGATAAAAAATAAGTACAGATAATGTTTCTGCTATGTGATTTTTTGGTCTCCAGGGTATATTCCCAGGAGTGGTATTGCTGGATCAAATGGAATTCAATATCTAGTTTTCAGAGGAATATCCATATTGCTTTCCAAAGGGCTGGACCAATCGGCACTCCCACCAACAGTGGATAAGAGTCCCTTTTCCCTGCATCCACACCTCAGCGCGAAGTTGTTCTTGCTCTTTTGGATGTGTGCCAGTCTCTGTGGTGTGAGATGATACCTCATTGTTGCTTTGAGTTACACCTTCCTGATGATTTATGATGAAAAGCACTTTTTCATATGCCTTTTGGCCATTCAAATTTCTTCTTTGTGAAACTTCTGTTCATTTCTTCTCCCCATTTTTGATGCAATTGGCTGTTTTCTTCTTGTAAAGTTCTACCAGTGCCTGATATATACTGGATATTAACCCCCCTTATCAGATGGGTATTGGGTGAATATTCTTTCCCACCTGTGATTGTCTTTGTATCTTAGTCACTGTTTCTTTTGAGGTGCAGAAGCTTTCAGTTTTATATAATCCCATTTGTATAACTTTGCTTCCATTTGCTTGTCAGTGGTGTTTTTCTTTGAAGATGCCTTTAGTTTTGATGTTGTAGAGCATTTTTCCTGTTTTCTTTTGATGTACCTTATAGATTCATGTCTGATGTTGAGATCTATAATCCATTTTGATCTGACTTTTGTGCATAGCATTAGAAGGAGGTCTAAGTTCATTTTCCACATGTAGCTGCCCAGTTTTCCCAGCACCATTTGTTGAAGAGACTTTCTTTGCTCCACTTAATATTTTTTGTATTATTTTTGTTCTTTGTCAAGACCCTGAAAGGAACGGTTTGAAGCTCTTCATATTCCTGAATCAACCAGATGCCATTGGGCTACATTGGGCATGTGATAGGTCCAGTGGAAATGTTACTGGTGCCCGCTCGAGCAAATCGATGAATAACGGGATTCAAGTGATCAAGTGAATATTTTTTGCTCTTTTATTGACGATTAAGTGTTTGTATATTTGGGAGTGTGGTTCAGGGATATTCAGTTCTATTCCGTAGGTTCTAAGGGTCTGTCTCTATACCAGTACCATGCTGTTTTAATTATGATTGCTTTGTAGTAGAGTTTGAGGTTGGAGAAAGTGATACCTCCCATCATCTTTTTCCCAAGGATTGCTTTAGCTATTCATGGGGTTTATTATTCCATACAAATTTCAGGAGTATTTGGTCAATTTCTTTGAAGAAATTGAGGAATACATCATGGGTATCTTTATAGAGACTGCATTGAATCTGTATAAAGCTCTAGGGAGTAGTACCATTTTGATAATATTAATTCCAATCCATGAGCAGGGAATGTGTTTCGATTTCCTAAGGTCCTCTTTTATTTCTCGTAGTAATGTTTTGTAGTTTTCTTTGTAGATCCTTTACATTCTTTGTCAAACTGATTCTTAGGTATTTGATTTTCTGTGGCACAACTTGTGAATAGGATCGTTTCTTTAATTCCCTTCTCTTTTCGTTATTTTCATATAGGAAGGCCATTGACTTTTGGGTATTGATTTTGTACCCTTCCACTCTGCTATAAGAATCTATTATTTCTAGGAGCTTCTTGGGTGGCATTTAGGGTTTTCTAGATATAATATCATGTCATCTGCAAATAGTGACAGCTTGGCTTCTTCCTTTCCTATCCAGATGCCCATTTTCCCAGACAGTTTCCCAAGGTTGGTTTATAACCTGGACACGTCACAGAGTTTATCTGGCTCATTCTTTGCAATAACCCCTGCTGGACGGAGAATGAAGGTGCCAATACTACTGATTTAATTGTGGTGAGTTACCACAAAAACTTTCATTTAGTTCCATAAATATTTGGATTTTGGAGGAAGCCTCAATCTTGGGGATGCTGGAGCAGGGGGAATCAGGAAAACTCACTTGAAGATTCTCCCCTGGACTACAATGGAGGGTCATTACAGTGATGGCGAAAGAGCCCACCCAGAGCAGAAGGCTGTTTACAGTGACCTGGGTGCACTGGGGCAAGAAGGTTCTCTGCAGAGAGGGAGAGGGGCCGGTGGAGTGTGAGACTCCGCTGTCACTCTCTGCCCTGAAATTCACTTGCTGCATCAGATCCCCTCCAGGCCTGGTTGCACATTGGGCTGCTCATTGGCTGCCTTCATGTTCACCCCCATTCATGTCCAGTTAGGGTAGGAGATGGGTACAGAATGTAGGCCAGGGGACAATGGGGAAGTATTAGGAATTGATTTCCTTTCCTGGAAACAGTCTCATCCAAGTGCTGATCTGTCCTTGGCTCTTTCTGCTCCAGAGGTGGGTGGTTGGAGTTAAGCTCCTCTCTATCCCTACTTTGCCCAGCCCCACTCCATACAGAAAGAGCTCCTCAAAGCTAGAACATGGTTCCTACTTTTAACTAGGTGCCCTGTGGCACATGGAGAGGCAAACTTAGGTGCCATGTCTCTGCCCTATACCCGTGGTCATTATTGATATGACCTTGTCATTTTCCCTAGGGCTGCTTTCTCAGTATATGACTTTTAGAAAGGGCCCATTTTCCCCAGACAGTTTCCCAATATGGACATATTCATAGTTATGCCAGCAATAAAGAAAGAACAAGAGTGGAGTTGATTCTTGGATTAGACTTGGCTTTTGTTATTTTTATATTAGACTATATAAAATATAAGTTGATTGTCTTTTTATGAAATAGAGGCAGAATAAAAAGTATCTGGGGACCAGAGTTATAGATACAGCACAGAGGGACTTTCTTTGCATGTGGTTGACCCTGGTTCGATCCCTGGCACCCCAGGAATATTCCCCTTGAGTATCACCAGGGTAAGCCCTAAGCACCACTGGATATGAACCAAAAAACCACAACAAAAGTTTTGCCATACTGCTGGTCTTCCC
>JAJIBD010039082.1:0-18092 GCA_021461705.1 Cryptotis parvus | reverse complement strand
CTGGTTCAATCCAATGCTTCCCTTTACAGAATCTAACTACACCCACAATGAAATTCTGGTTCTATAGTAGATCCCCATCATTCCAAACTACTCCTCTGTCTCTGGCAGTTTTCACAAAAATATACAAAATGAGAAGCAAAGAAACAGGTGTATCTTCTGAAGATGAGTTTCTTCCTCCACCCTCTCTGCCTCCTACTAAATGACAGGTTTGGAATAAAATCCCAAAAAAACAGCATCAGAATATGCCTACTTATTATATTTGATATTTTAAGATAAAGACTAATTATTTTGCCTGGCACCCACCCATGTCAGATTTTTTATATGCCAAAACCAGTAATAATTATAGACTCCATTTCCATGACCTGAAGCAATGGTTTGAGGTCTCTTCATGTTCCGCAGTAGTTAGATACCCTTGCGGCTACACTAGCACAAGACTTGATGTATGGAGATGTTACTGGTGCCCATGCTAAGCAAATCAATGAACAAGGAAGATAAGTGATACAAGTGAAAGAACCTAATTTTAAGGGTCAAGCGTGTGTCAAAACAGTGTACTGGGCACAGAGCAAGAAAATTTAAATGTGTTTGTAGGTTAGAAATTTTTTTAAAGAAGGTCTGGGTCTTGCACATGGCTGGTCCAGGTTTAACCTCCAGCACCCCATATGGTCCCCTTAGTATTTACAGGAATGATCCCCTGAGCATAGAGCCAGGAGTAAGCCTAAGAGCATGACATGTATGAGCCAAAACCATGGCTCCCCAGCAGGCACTCATCTGAATATGCACAAGAACCACAACTTCAAAGAATGCAACCCCAAGGAGCACCAACTCCAAGTGTATCAGCACCATAGTCAGGTCTATATAACTGCTAGACATCCCAACTGCATCAACAAAGAGGAGGGAAGAGAGGAATTTTAAAATATGGAAAGCCTTCCAGTAAAAAGCGACTTTGGACACAAAGGTGTGGGATGTCAGAAAGTCTGTGAGTTTGGGAATGGAAGCATACTTAATGTCGCTTAAAATGAAGAAGAGATGGAAGAAAGGAGCACGAGTAGGGAAAAAAGGATGTTACTAGTTCTTACTGATGCTAGGTAAAAATCATCAAAAACCTTGTGGATTAAAGTAAACAAATATCTTCTTAGATTCTAGGAGTCAGATGTTCAAACGAGGTCTTCAATCAGTATTTTAAAAAGGGCTAAAGTCACAGTGTAGGCAGATTCACCTACTACTCTCGTATTTTCCAAAGGAAAACTCCATTTCTTGTTTCTTCTAACTTCTAAGTTAGAAGAAAACTTAGAACAAATCTATTTCTTGTTTCTTCTAACTTTTTTTTTTTTTGGGGGGTCACACCAGCAATGCTCAAGGATTACTCCGGGCTCTGCGGGCTCAGAATTACTCCCTGGCGAGCCTGAGAAGACCACTTATGGGATGCCGGTGATCGAACCTGGGTGAGGTCCACTGCGAAGGCAAATGTCCTCCCCCACTGTGCTATGGCTCAGGTCACTCTTCTAATTCTAACTTTGCCTGAATTATATGTACCACATCACACTCCGTCATCCTTTCATCATCTCTTCCTGTTTTCAAAATTCCCCTCTACTGCTAAACTCTAGAGACACCTGTAATTATATTTTAGGACTCACATTGACCATACAGTAAACTCCCGAGTTATTTTATCACATTTGCAAACCTCTATTTTGTCATCTAAGAAAACATTCACCAGTTCCTTTCAATGAATCTTTTAGAGAAGCGGAAGAGTGGGGCACTATTCTTACAAGAACTGAGTGACCTAAGAGCTAACATGGGAATTGGTTTGCCTTGAAAACAAGATAAATCCATGAGGATTTGAGCAGGAAGGTAATTAATCTGGTTTAGGTCATCTCACACACTGGTAGGCACTTCGGAGAGAAATACATCAAAGGAGAGAGAGAGAGAGAGACAGAGAGAGAGAGAGAGAGAGAGAGAGAGAGAGAGAGATTGTAACATTGTATTAACCTGAGTAAAAAGTGTTGAGAACTGGGGGTTGTGTTTGAGGAAAAATAGATATTGAGGAATTCCACATCTAACATTTAAATTGAGAAGACCAGAAGACTGTGGAGTCTAAGCAATAAATAGAAATGAGACATCAAGGAAGAGTCTCATGTTTCTGCCTATGGTCATTGGCAATGCTGATGATTAGCAATCATCACCCCAATGAACTTAGCAGGTTAGTGGCACTGGGTTCAGAAACACTGAAGGAGAGCAGGGAGTGAAGAAAAATGATGATCCTGTCTCAAGAAGCAAAGGGGATAGGGATTTCAAGAAAAAAAAATTGCTACTATGGGGAATAAACTAGTGGGGACAAGAAACACTATTTGGAAAACTATATGATAGGCAAATTCTTAATTTCTCCCTCAAAGAAGTGCTATAAATAAATGACAAAAATAGTAACTGCTTCATAGGATGTTAAAAATATTAAAATTTTAACAGGTAAAAGCATAAATAACCTCAAGCATATGAAAAAAATTCAATTCCCCTTATTATATATTCCCTAAATAAATGCAGAGGCTGGAGAGATAATTTCCACGAGATGAGTGTGTGTTTTCAGAGGGTCAATTCTAACACTGTACGGTCCCCTGAGCACCAATAGGAGTGACACTAAGTTCAGAGCCAAGAGACCCCAGCTCTACCAGGTGTTGGTCCCCCAAGGGAAATGAAAAAAGATGAAAAGCAAAAAACCCTTAAACTCAAATTTTTATGTATAACAGAGAAAAGTCAATTTTTTGACACTGAACACAATATTAGCAATAGTGTGAGAAAATAAGTGTTCAGAAATAGCTAGTTGGTTGCATTATAAAAGGTATTTGTGATAGGTTGCATTATGAAGGATTTTATAATAAATATCAAAAGATTATTGGATACATACTCTTCCAACAAATGTCTAGTGCTTAGTTAGCAAATGTTTACAAATTTTGAAAAGTTAGGAGGACTATGTTTGAGGATATGTGTCTTCATTCATATATGTATGAGTAAAAACTACTCAAAACAAATTTAATTATGTAAATTGATCATGCATTTACAAATAAGTCATATTAATTTAATTAAGAAATAAAGTGGCTTTCAGTATTTCCACACACATCAGAAATAGGTAGAAACAGTAAAAAATCCATTGCTATATGTCACTGTGATTCTATTAAAGATATTTTAAATAAAAATAAAAAAATTAAAAATAATCAGTTGCTTAGAGGCAATTGCAGGTCATTTCTATCTTCAGGAAGAGGGTTTCAGCAATAGTGTAGGAATAGAAACCAAAAAATCTACAAGTCCATTGAATGGAAATATTTTAAATTGCAGTCCCTTCTGTGTCAGAAGGAGAGGTCCCAAATGCTATGTAAAAAGTCTCTCCTATGTGGAAGAAAGAATCTATGCAAATAAAATAATAAAACACAGAATGATGGTTATCAGGGAAAATAGGATGAGTGGGACTGGATAGAACTTGTGAAAGGGCTTAATTTAATAGATATTGGTAGATAGAAACAAGACTTTCGCCACAGGAAAAGTATATGAAGATATTTTAAGCATGAATCTGATGAATCTGTATACCTGAAACAAATTGCATTGTAAATCACTGATGCCTCGAGAAAAAAAAGTAAAGGCCTTAAATAAAAGAGTTTTCCAGATAAATGACTAAAGAGAGTAAGGAAGAAATGTTAGAAATTCAGTTGTTGCATTGTTTCCTTATCTTGGAATATATGAATTTCTCTATTTTGATGGGTAAAATTACAATAAAAAGTAATATTTGGTAAATATATAATTCCCTCACAATCTTAATCCAAGTGAGATCTAGAGTACATTTTAGTGCAAATACCTGGGTCCGAATGATTTCATTCATCCACTGAAAATGGTAAAGAGAAGAAATCAGGAATGGAAACAAAATGAGTGTATAACTGTGAGCAAATAAAACTGATTCAGATTTCTCCTTTAGCCATGGCTACTTTCTTTCTCTTTGTGAAACTGAGTGTATAGTCAACTTCTGGCAATTAGAGGAGTAATGGTACATTGAAACTCCATCAAAGAGGTGAAAATTTAAAATTACTATTGAGGGGATGGACGATGGTGTAAAACATGGAAAAATATAGGCTTGGCCAAAAGCACCAAAGATTTGAGACTTGAATTTTTTTTTTTTTTTTTTTTTGCTTTTTTGGGTCACACCCGGCGATGCTCAGGGTTTCTCCTGGTTCTGCACTCAGGAATTACTCCTGGCAGTGCTCGGGGGACCATATGGGATGCCGGGAATCGAACCCTGGCTGGCATGGGCCGGCCATGCAAGGCAAACGCCCCACCCGCTGGGCTATTGCTCCAGCCCCGAGACTTGAATTTTTTAATTATATCAAGTACCTACTGGTAGTTCAATTTCTCTAACCACATTCAGCTATCTATATGCTAAATGAGAGGTTGTTAGTTAAGTTACATGAGTTCTGATTTTACAATAATGACAAAGGGGCAGAAAGGAACCAGTTATGAAAATAAAGAGGAAAGCCGATCAGCAAACACACACACACACACACACACACACACACACACACACACAACTGAATGAAGCTGAATAAAAAAACAAGAAGCAGGTTAGGGGTGATAGCAAGGAAAACCAGGGTCTATAAGTTGAAATACTAGATGGACGGCAAGGCGCATAGGAGGGAGGTAAATAACTAAATGTAGAATATGGAGAGTAACATTTAGATTAAGATTAGAGAAACCCTGATCTCAGGGGGGAAGGCTTTCAATTTTTCCCCCATTTAGAATGATGCTTGCTGTGGGCTTTTGGTAGATGGCTGTAACTATCTTGAGGAAAGTCCCTTCAATTCCCATTTTCTGGAGCGTTTTAATCATGAACGGGTGCTGGATCTTGTCAAATGCTTTTTCTGCGTCTATTGAAAGGATCATATGGTTTTTATTTTTCTTTTTATTGATATGATGTATTATGTTGATTGACTTGCGAATGTTGGAACCATCCTTGCATTCCCGGGATGAATCCAACTTGGTCATGATGTATAATCTTCTTGATGAGTCTTTGGATTCTGTTTGCTAGTATTTTGTTGAAGATCTTAGCATCCGTGTTCATCAGGGATATTGGTCTGTAGTTTTCTTTCTTTGTGTTGTCTCTCCCTGCTTTGGGTATCAGGGTGATATGTGCCTCGTAGAAGCTAAGTTTGGGGAGTGTTTCTGTTTCTTCTGTTTCCTGGAAGAGCTTGAAAAGGACTGGCAGTAGGTCCTCCTTAAAGGTTTGGTAGAGTTCACTAGGGAATCCGTCTGGACCTGGGCTTTTGTGTTTGGGCAGACTTTTAATTACTGTTTCTATTTCCTCGATGGTGATGGGTTTATTCAGGTATTGGAGGTCTTCTTGTTTCAGCCGTGGGAGGTTATAGGACTTCATCTCACCTCTTTTATTCAATATAGTACTGGAAGTACTTGCCATAGCAATCAGAGAAGAAAAGGACATCAAGGGCATCCAGATAGGCAAGGAAGAGAGTCAAGCTATCATTATTTGCAGATGACATGATATTATACCTAGAGAACCCTAAACTCTCTACCAAAAAAACTCCTAGAAAAAATAGACGCATATAGTAGAGTGGCAGGATACAAAATCAACACCCAAAAAGTCAGTGGCTTTCCTATATACAAATAACGAAACAGAAGAAAGGGATATTAAGGAAACTATTCCATTCACAATTGTGCCACAGAAAATCAAATACCTAGGAATCAACTTACCCAAGTATGTAAAGGACCTGTACAAAGAAAACTACAAGACACTGCTCCAAGAGATAAAAAGAGGACACAAGGAAATGGAAACACATTCCCTGTTCATGGATGGGGAGAATCAACATTGTCAAAATGGTAATACTCCCTAGAGCTCTGTACAGATTCAATGCAGTCCCTATAAGGATACCGATGACATTCTTCAAAGAAATTGACCAAACGCTCCTGAAATTTGTATGGAACAATAAACCCCCAAGGATAGCTAAAGCAATCCTCGGGAAAAAAGAAGATGGGAGGCATCACCTTTCCCAACTTCAAACTGTACTACAAGGCAGTAGTAATTAAAACAGCATGGTATTGGAATAAAAAACAGACCTGTGGACCTATGGAATAGAATAGAGTATCCTGACACCCAACCTCAAACACATGATCATTTAATCTTTGATAAAGGTGCAATGAGTCTAAAATGGAGTAAGGAAAGCCTCTTCAACAAGTGGTGTTGGGAAAACTGGGCAGCAACATGTAAAAAAATGAATTTGGACCTGTGTCTAACACCATGCACAAAAATCAGATCAAAATGGACTAAAGATCTCAATATCAGACTTGAATCCATAAAGTACATAGAAGAAAATATAGGAAAAACCCTCCACGACATTGAAGCTAAAGGCATCTTCAAAGGTAAAACATCACTAACAAAGCAACTAGAAGAAAAAGATAAACATATGGGACTACATGAAACTGAAAAGCTTCTGCACCTCAAAAGAAACAGTGACTAAGATACAAAAAGCAGTCCACAGAATGGGAAAGAATATTCACCCAATACCCATCTGATAAGGGGTTAATATCCAGGATATATCAGGCACTGGTAGAACTTTACAAGAAGAAAACAAACAACCCCATCAAAAAATGGGGACAAAAAATGAACAGAAACTTCAGCAAGGAAGAAATTCGAATGGCCAAAAAACATATGAAAAAAATGCTCATCATCACTAATCATCAGAGAGATGCAAATCAAAACAACAGTGAGATACCACTTTACACCACAGAGACTGGCACATATTCAAAAGAGCAAGAACAACAAGTGCTGGCGTGGATGTGGGGGAAAAGGGGACACTCATCCATTGTTGGTGGGAATGCCGGCTGGTACAGCCTTTCTGGAAAAACAATATGGACTTTCCTCCAAAGACTAGAACTTGAACTCCCATTTGACCCAGCCATACCACTCCTGGGGAATCTACTCTGGGAAACCAAAAATATGCAGCGGAAACACCATCCCTACTTTTATGTTCATAGCAGCATTATTCACAATAGCCAGAATCTGGAAGCAACCAGAGTGCCCGAAAATCAATGACTGGATAAAAGAAGCTTTGGTACATCTACACAATGGAATACTATGCAGCTGTTAGGAAAAACGAAGTTATAAAATTTGCCTATAAATGGATGGACATGGAGAAGATTATGTTGGAGCGAAATTAGCCAGAAGGAGAGAGAGACAGATACAGAATGACTGCATTTATTTGCATGGCATAAATATATATGTACATATTATGATACCAATATCCAAGGTCAAGTGAAACATATATCAGGAGGTCTTGTCAAAGGTGGAGATTATCACAAACGTGTGGGAGTCAGAGTTTAGGTAAGACAGAAAATGGAACAGGGTGCTAATAATAGTCGAGGGTACTAATGCCAACCTAGAACTGAGCATTAAATAGAGGCAAAAGGATACACATGACAACCTTTTAATGTATGTTCTGTAATCCATAGTCTGGAAGGGAAGGAAAAGAAAGAGAGAGAGAGAAAAGGAAAGAAATAAAGAACCTGCCATGGAGCAGGGCTGGGGGAAGGGGGAGGGAACCGGGGATGTTGGTGGTGGGAGATGGGCACTGGTGGAGGGACGGGTGCTGAAACACTGTATGACCAAAACCCAAACATGAACTTTTTAATTGTATATCTTTTTATTTGTATATCTCACGGTGGTATAATAAAATACTTAAAAAAAAAAAAGATTAGGAGAAACCATTGGCCATGATAACGACCAATGGAGAACTTTGACAATTTGTGTTAAAGACCAATGAAGACTTGAGGCCAGCCAAGAGAAGAGGTGATCAAAACACCACCTTACACTTCTTACCCTAGGCTCCGAGTTTGTGCCACTGGGTCTCTCCCTTGGAAACAGATTTGTTGAGAATGGCGATCAAAATTATAGATAGAAGTGAAATAAAGCTTTTTGCCATTACACTACATGATCATTTAGAACAGAAACTTCCAGCTCTGCAACTTGTAAAGTTTACTAAAGAAACTATATCCCCTGAGAATGGCTTTCAAAATGATGAACTTTACCCCTTCACTGACCCCCTGCAATTACCCATATTTGACTTCTGCTAAAATGCACTGATATCTCATTAACACAAATTAGAGAAATTTTTCATGTTTCTAATTGTCAGAGAGCTTAGAAAAATTAGTGAAAAAGAGGAGAAAACACAGTGAATAACTTCCCATATACAGCTGCTTGTCAAGGTTTTCTGAGGGTAGTTTATAAAAAAATGGTAAAAGTTCTATAATTATGGGGGAAAAATAAAATTGCTTCTATTTTATCTGAATATAGACATGAAGCATGAGACCAATGGTGCTCAAGAAATCAGAAAATTGGGGCTGGAGCGCGATAGTCCAGCAGGTAGTGCATTTGCCTTGCACGTGGCCGGCCTGTGCCGGCCTGGGTTCTATCCCCAGCATCCCATATGGTCCCCGAGCACCGCCAGGAGTAATTCCTGAGTGCAGAGCCAGGCATAACCCCTGAGCATTGCCAGGTGTGACCCAAAAGCAAAAAAAAGAAAAAAAGAAAAAGAAAGAAATCAGAAAAATTTGTGTTTATTTATTTATTTTAAAAATCAAGGACTGGAACTTGATTATCTGATTTTATGGTACTGTCATAAATTGTGTTATCTCAGATAAGTTGTTTTAACTCTGTACCTATGAATCCTCATTTGTCAGGTGAGTCTATGAAGCCATATATTATAGAAAATAAATGGTAGAAAATATTCAAAACATTAGTCCTCATCAGAATTTTTATCTTTAAGTCGAGAATTCCAAGATCACTGCATTAATTGCCTTCCCTTGATTTCATGCATTACTCTGTCAGATGTATATGTATTTTGGGAATTTAATCTATAATTACTGTGATTATATATTTTCCTGATGCATCATATCTTCTTTCTCTCCACTTACAAATCTAACAGCTTTCTCTCAGTCTACTTAACAAAATCTAATTAAAATAAAAGGTATTTTAACAAATCAGGTGCATGGTTTCCCATTTTTGCCTCATGCCTCTTTTAGATGAAGGAGAGAAACATTACAGAAGCATGAGAATTTAGCCCAAAAATACAGACTATGAAAGAATGCTTTTTAAAACTAAAAAAGAAAAATAATAGATAAAGAAAAGGATGTGATAAAACAATGAATTTTGGAGCAGTAAAAAGAAAAATTGAGGTCTGTGATTGGACAAATACAATCAATTGTCACCCCATCTCATTCCTTCTCTAAATTATGTTTAAGGACTAAAGCAAAAATTGTAAAAATAGGTGAAGCAGCTTTAATTGCATGCAGATATTTAAGATAATTATAGCCTAAAAAAGTAGGAATAATTTTAAAAAGGAAAGTAGTGGTCATAAGCCTCACTAAAAATTTTAAATGACACCAGAAGTAGGTGGTGTCATTTAAGTACTTGGAATGACAACAGAAGTAGATGGTGTCATGTAAATACTTGGAAGCATTTACACGCGAAATAGAGACAGACAAACAGAAAGAATACTTATAAAACACACAGAAAGAATACATAGAAAGAATACTTATAAAAAACACAATAAAATAAGCAACTGCACAAAGACATATTATTCAAACACTAAAATAAAAATATTCAAATAATACATACGTTCAGGAAGAGAAACTGGAAAAATGAAAACTGAAGAGAAAACAGAAAACAAAGCCAGACTTAATTTTTTATACATAACAATATTAATTTAACATTATAGAAATACAGTGGTTAAAAGATAGAAATTAGTTAAGTGATTAAATATATAAATCTAATATGACATCTATAAAAGAGTCATTAAATACAAAAATAAAGACATCACTGTATTGCAAACCACATTTGCAAAAAGAGACATAGAGAGAGAGAAGAAAAAAGAAAAGTGCCTGCCAAAGAAGTAGGTTGTTTCTCCCTGGGGTGTGGGGCCCCCTGGGGGGCGCCAGGGGCCGTGGTACAGCCCCAGGTCTCGGCAAAAGGTGGAACTACAACCCTCAGCAGTCCGAGCGGAAGCGGAAGTAAATGGACATTTTGAACTCTCACACCGGCCTGTCTCCGCCTCAGTTATTCTCCCTGGGGTGTGCAGCTGGCCTGGCGGGTGGTCGCTCAGGCGGCCACTTATTAATACAAAAAATTAGGGACATTCAACAGCAAGGGAAGGTAATACCTTCAAGAAAAAAGAAAAAAAGTATACTAGAGGAATCTATCCCTGAACACCGTAACACCATGGGGGAAACAACGCAGATCCCCAGCTCGAAGAACAGATGAAGGAACCGACCCTGAAGACTCAAAAAAAGAAAACAGATGTGCAAGATATCTCAGACAATGAAATTAGAGAAGAAATTGGTAGGATGTTAAAGAGCTCAATGAAAAAATGGAGCAGATGTCCAATAAAATACAGGAGAACATAAACAAAGCAGTTGAAAGGACAGTCAATAAATTACGGGAGGAAATGAGAGGCAGAAATGAGAACCATGCAAATAGAAATATCATCACTTAAAAACTCAGTAGGTGAAATGAAAAACACAATAGTGGCTCTCAACAGTAGGATGATAGCAGTGGAAGAGAGAATCAGTGAGACTGAAGATGAGCTGCAGAAAGCACTCAGAGAACTACATAAGATGGAAAAAAGACAGGAAAATGGATCAGCAATGGAACAGAGAACAATGGGATGAAGCCAGGCAGAACAACATAAGAATCATCAGCGTCCCAGAGGGACAGGAAAGTAACCCCAAGGAAATTAAAACAGTTAAAAACATCCTGGCTGAAAAAGTTCCCCAAGTAAAAAGGATGAAGGCATCCAGATCCAAGAAGCCCAATGCGTACCAACAAGAAACCCTAATAGAAAGACCGCAGTGGGAGTGCAGACTGGTCCAGCCCTTTTGGAAAACAATATGGACATTCCTCCAAAAACTAGACATTGAGCTCCCATTTGATCCAGCAATAGCACTCCTGGGAATATACCCGAGAGACCAAAAAACACATAGCAGAAACACTATCTGTACTTCTTTATTCATCTCTGTGCTATTCACTATAGCTAGAATCTGGAAACAACCTGAATGCCCGAGAACAGAGGACTGGCTAAAGAAACTGTGGTTCATCTACACTATGGAATACTATGCAGCTGTCAGAAAAGATGAAATTATGAAATTTACCTGCAAATGGTTGGACATGGAAACTATCATGCTGAGTGAAATTAGTCAGAAGGAAAAGGACAGATATAGAATGACTGCATTCATTAATAGGATATAAATAGATACCAGTGTTTTACTAAATATGGGAAATGGTAATGAGATTAAAACTCACCATTGAATATACACAAAGAGACTTAAGTGATAAACTCTAAATATCTTCAGGGCTAGCCACAATGTATAAAATAAGAGGGAGAGAGATGCAGAGACAGAGAGAGAGACAGAGAGAGAAAGAGAGGAAACTGGGGTACCTGTTATTAAGGCAGCCTGGGGGGTGGATGGGAGGGGTGGGGTACATTAGCGGTGAAAATGGGGCACTGGTGGAGGGATGGGTGCTGGTATACTGTATTACCAAGAACCAATAATGAACGCCTTTGTAATTGTATGTTTCACAGTGGTATAATAAAAAATATTTAATAAAAGACCCCAAAACACATCCTAGTCAAAGTAATGGATGCCATAGACAGAGACATAATTCTTCAGGCAGCAAGATCAAAGAAGGAAATTGTATACAAAGGAGCATCCATTCAACTTTCAGCAGACTTCTCAGAAGACACCCTTCAAGCCCGAAGGCAGTGGTGGGATATAGTAAAAAAAGCTTAATGAAATGAATGCCTCATCAAGAATACTTTATCCAGCTAAACTCTCACTCAGATTTGAAGGACATATATACAACTTCTTGAATAAACTACAGCTAGGAACTTTGTAAAATCAAAGCCAACCTTAAAAGAGGACTGAAAGATCTACTATAAGATGAGACATAACCCAAAAAGAACAATCAACCGATACAGAAAGATGGCACAAAATCCCATGACAATAATCTCTCTCAATGTTAAAGGTCTAAATGCACCAGTTAAGAGACACAGAGTGGCAAAATGGATCAAAAAATTGAATCTGACATTCTGCTGCCTTCAAGAAACACACCTGAACGATTGGAGCAAAGACAGGCTCAAAATAAAAGACTAGAAAACAATCCTTCACTCAAACAACACATCCAAAAAGGCTGGGGTGGCCATACTGGTATCCAACAACATAGACTTTAGGCTGAAGAAGGTCAGAAGGGACAGTGAAGGTCACTTCTTAATAGTCAAGGGATGCATATATCAGGAAGAAATCACGCTATTAAACATATATGCACCCAACGTGGGGCCGGCAAAATACCTAAAACAACTACTAATAGACTTCAAAGAAGACATTGACAGCAACACAATTGTAGTCGGAGACTTCAACACTGCTCTATCAACCCTGGATAGATCAACAAGATTGAAACTTACCAAGGAAATACTGGCCCTAAAATAGGAGATGGAAGAAAGAGGGCTGGTAGACATATACAGGGCATTTCATCCCCAAAAAAGCTGAATACACTTTCTTCTCCAGTGCACATGGAACATACTCCAAAATAGATCACATGCTGAGCCATAAATCATACCTCCATAAAATCAAGAAGATAGAAATTGTGCCAACTATTTTTTCAGACCATGAGGCACTGAAAATAGAAGTTAACTGTACACAAAAACGGAGACCAATACCAAGTACCTGGAAACTAAACAGCTCACTGCTGAAACAACCAGCAAGTCATAAAAAAGAAATCAAAGAGGAAATCCAAAGATTCCTGGAAACAAATGAAACTGAAGACACGAATTACCAGAACTTGTGGGATACAGCAAAAGCAGTGTTAAGAGGCAAGTTCATAGCTCTTCAAGCATTCATCAGAAAAGAAGAAAAGGCCATCATAAACAGTCTGACTTCACAACTTAAGATCTTAGAGAGTGATCAACAAAAGGAGCCCAACCCAAGCAGAAAGAAAGAAATAATAAAACTTAGAGCAGAAATCAATGAGATGGAAAGTCAAAAAACAATCCAGAAGATCAAACGAAACCAAAAGCTGGTTCTTTGAAAAATAAACAAGATTGACAAGCCACTTGCAAGACTTGTAAGAAAAGGAAAAGAGAGAACCCAAATAAATAGAATCAGAAATGAAAATGGGGACATCACAACAGAAACCACAGAAATTCAAAAGATGATCAGAGATTACTATGAGAGCCTGTATGCCACGAAACAAGAGAACCTAGAAGAAATGGACAAATTCCTGAATTCCTATAGCCTCCCAAGTCTGCAACAAGATTTGGAATACCTCAACAAACCTATCTCCATCGAGGAAATAGAATCGGTAATCAAAAGTCTCCCCAAACACAAAAGCCCAGGTCCAGATGGATTCACCAGTGAATTATACCAAACCTTTAAAGAGGACCTACTCCCAACTCTTTTCAAGCTCTTACGGCAAATTAAAGAAACAGAAACACTCCCAAATAGCTTTTACGAGGCATATGTCTCCCTGATACCCAAAGCAGACAGAGATGCCACAAAAAAGGGAAAACTACAGACCAATCTCCCTGATGAATACAGATGCTAAGATCTTCAACAAAATACTAGCAAATAGAATCCAAAGAGTCATCAAAAAAGATTATACACCATGACCAAGTGGGATTCATCCCGGGAATGCAAGGATGGTTCAACATCCGCAAGTCAATCAACATAATACATCACATCAACAAAAAGAAAAATAAAAAATCATATGATCATATCAATAGATGCAGAGAAGGCATTTGACAAGGTTCAACACCCGTTCATGATAAAAGCTCTCCGTAAAATGGGGATTGAAGGAACCTTCCTCAAGATAATCCAGGCCATCTACTACAAGCCCACAGCGAGCATCATTCTCAATGGGGGAAAAACTGAAAACCTTCCCCTTAAGATCAGGGACAAGACAAGGCTGCCCACTCTCACCACTTCTATTCAATATAGTACTGGAACTACTTGCCATAGCAATCAGAGAAAAAAATAGACATTAAGGGCATCCGAGAGGAAGGGAAGAAGCCAAGTTATCACTATTTGCAGATGGCATGATATTATACCTGGAAAACCCGAAACTCTCTACCAAGAGGCTCCTAGAAATAATACATTCCTAGAGTGGCAGGGTATAAAATCAATACCCAAAAAGTCAATGGCCTTCCTATATGCAAATAGCGAAAGAGAAGAAAGGGACATTAAAGAAACTATCCCATTCACAATTGTGCCGCATGAAAATCAAATAACTAGGAATCAGTTTGCAAAGAATGTAAAGGATCTCTACAAAGAAAACTACAAAACATTACTTCAGGAAATAAAAAAAGACCTGAGGAAATGGAGACACATTCCCTACTCATGGATTGGAAGGATTAACATTATCAAAATGGTAATACTCCCTAGAGCTTTATACAGATTCAATGCGGTCCCTATAGAGATACCCATGATGTTCTTCAAAGAAATTCAACAAATTCTCCTGAAATTTGTATGGAATAATAAACCCCCACGAATAGCTAAAGCAATCCTTGGGAAAAAGAAGATGGGAGGTATCACTTTCCCCTAACCTCAAGCTCTACTACAGAGCAGTTGTAATTAAGACAGTGTGGTATTGGTATAGAGACAGACCCATAGACCTATGGAATAGAACTGAATATCCTGAAACACACTCTCAAATATACAACCACTTAATCTTCGATAAAGGAGCAAAAAATATTAAGTGGAGCAAAGAAAGCCTCTTCAACAAATGGTGCTGGGAAAACTGGGCAGCTACATGTAAAAAAAATGAACTTAGACCTCCTTCTAACGCCATGCACAAAAGTCAGATCAAAATGGATTCTAGATCTCAACATCAGACATGAATCTATAAGGTACATCAAAGAAAACATAGGAGAAACACTCTATGACATCGAAAAGAAAAGTATCTTTAAAGACGACACACCACTGACCAAGCAAATGGAAGCAAAGATAAACAAATGGGATTATATAAAATTGAAAAGCTTCTACACCTCAAAAGAAATGGTGACCAAGATACAAAGACAATCCACAGAGTGGGAAAGGATATTCACCCAATACCCATCTGACAAGGGGTTAATATCCAGGGTTATATCAGGCACTGGTAGCACTCCACAAGAAAAAACAGCCAACTCCATCAAAAAATGGGGAGAAGAAATGAACAGAAGCTTCCAAAAAGAAGAAATTCGAATGGCCAAAAGGCATACGAAAAAGTGCTCTTCATCTTTAATCATCAGGGAGATGCAAATCAAAACAACAATGAGGTACCATCTCACACCACAGAGACTGGCATACATCCAAAACAGTAAGAACAACCGGTGCTGGCGTGGATGTGGGGAAAAAAGGGACTCTCATCCACTGTTGGTGGGAGTGCCGACTGGTCCAGCCCTTTTGGAAAACAATATGGACATTCCTCCGAAAACTAGACATTGAGCTCCCATTTGATCCAGCAATAGCACTCCTGGGAATATACCCGAGAGACCGAAAAACACATAGCAGAAACACTATCTGTACTTCTTTATTCATCTCTGTGCTATTCACTATAGCTAGAATCTGGAAACAACCTAAATGCCCTAGAACAGAGGACTGGCTAACGAAACTGTGGTTCATCTACACTATGAAATACTATGCGGCTGTCAGAAAAGATGAAATTATGAAATTTACCTGCAAATGGTTGGACATGGAGACTATCATGCTGAGTGAAATTAGTCAGAAGGAAAAGGACAGATATAGAATGACCGCATTCATGAATAGGATATAAATAGATACCAGTGTTTTACTAAATTGGGAAATGGTAATGGCAGATTAAAACTCACCATTGAATATACACAAAGAGACTTAAGTGATAAACTCTAAATATCTGCAGGGCTAGCCACAATGTGTAAAAGAAGAGGGATAGAGATGCACAGACAGAGAGAAAGAGACAGAGAGAGAAAGAGAGAGGATACTGGGGTACCTGCTATTAAGGCAGCCTTGGGGTGGGCGGGAGGGGTGGGGGTACATTGGTGGTGGAAATGGGGCACTGGTGGAGGGATGGGTGCTGGTATACTGTACTACCAAGAACCAATTATGAACACCTTTGTAATTGTATGTCTCACGGTGGTATAATAAAGAGTTTTTTAAAAAAGAAAAAAAATTTTAATTTTAAAAAAGAAGTAGGTTGTGTGTTGGGGCGTGGGCAGTGGGAGGGAAATGGGGCACATTGGTTCTGGGAAATGTGCACTAGTGGAGGGAAGGGTCTTGGAAAACTGTATGACTAAAACCCAATCATGAACATCTTTGTGATGGACTATCTCACTGTGATATAATTCAATAAATAAATAAAAATAAAGATATCAAACAAATTTTAATGTAGAAATCAGGAGTAGCCATGTCAATACATGACACAATATATTTTAGAATAAAGAAAATTATTACACAGAGGCACATTCCATATTTTTTTTTTTGCTTTTTTGGGTTACAACCGGCAATGCTCAGGGGGTTACTCCTGGCTCTTCGCTCAGAAATTACTCCTGGCAGTGCTCGGGAGACAATATGGGATGCCAGGGATAGAGCCTGGGTCGGCCACATGCAAGGCAAATGCGCTACCCACTGTGCTATTGCTCCGGCCCACATTCCATAATTTTTTGGTAAGTCTACTAAGAAGATCGCACATACTTGAATGTACAAACTAAACAGTAAAACTGAAAATATGAGAGCTAAAAAATATAGTTTAGGGGCCAAAGAGTAAGTGCCAAGGTGCCTTGCATGCAACAATAGCTGATTCAGTTCCAGGCACTACATCAGGGCACCCCTCTCAGCAATGCCAAGGGTCATTCTGAGTATAGGGTCAGGAGTTGTCTTTGAGCACCAACAGGTGTGCCCCCAAAACACTTAATTTAAACACTTAAACAATATAGTTAAACAAGCACTTAATTTAAATAATGTAGTGGAGACTTCAGCACCCCTGTTTCAACAACTGATACAATGAGATAGAAAATCTATAAGGCTATAGAATTTTAAAACACCAAAATTAACAGGAATTTGATTTTTGGAGAACTTTCCCACACAAAAAAAGAGCAAGTAATACTTCTTTTTTAAGGGCCAAGAAAACATTTAACAAATAGATCACATTCTGAACCATAAAACAAATTTCAATTAACTAAGAATTGAGATCATATACAATGTATTCTCTGACAACAGTGACATTCAAATAAATCAATAACAGAGAGATATAGAAAAAATATCCAAAGGAGAAAAAAAACAGAAGCAGTATTTTTAAATGGCATTATTAATAACTGATAACTTATTAATAAAGAGGTGATAGATATCAGTCTACCATATGAGTCTACAAAGAGACTCAAGAGAAATCTACAAATTCAAGATCTGAATGAAAATTAGAACACTGCATATCAAAATTTGTAGTGCATAGCTAAAATGTAGTAAGAGGGAAGATTTAATGCACTGTGTGTGTTTGTATGTGTGTGCTCACACACACCCGCACCACGTGAAGGCAGACATGTAAAGAAAGTCTCAAATCAATAATTCAGTTCCTGCCTCAAAATCTAGATAAAGAATAATGATGTAAACCCAAAGCAAGAAGAAAACAAATAGGAATGTATTAGCAGAAACCAATTAAGCTGAAAACATAAAAATAATTTAGAAAAATAATAATTTAATAGAGAACCCAGTTTTTATTTTGTTTTTGGAAACAGGGACTTCCAACAGGCTCATGAAATCCATATATTCCTAATAACACTCAGTTTACCAGTCTGGTAATTTAGGGCTAAGCACAAGGCTGCAGAGATATTCAGACTCTCCAGCACTGGGAACCACCAGTGCCGCAGGGATAATCAAGGTCTCCAGGTTCATACCTGGGTTGCTTAGGAGGCCATCAAGTGCTGGAATACAAGCTCCTGTACCATCTCTCCAGGGCTAAGGCATTCTTATTTAAGATATCAGCTAGATGGAAATTCTCTAGCAAAACTGATGTGGGAGGGGAATATGCAAAAGATGAACATTACCAGTAATCC
>JAJIBD010039081.1:0-17249 GCA_021461705.1 Cryptotis parvus | reverse complement strand
TGATCCAAAAAAGAAGAGAAAAAAAGAGGGAAGGAGAGCACGTGTGCGTGTTCACACGTTTGTTCTTACTTGGGGTCATATCCAACAGGGCTCAGCAGCTGCTTCTGGTGGTACTGGAAATTAAAACTGGGACTCCAGTATGCAAATTTTATGTTCTAGGGGCTAGAGCAATAGTATACAGGTAAGGCACTTGCCTTGCAAATGGCTGAGCCAGGTTCAATCTCTGGCATCGTATATGGTCCCCAACCACCGCCAGTAGTGATTCCTGGAGCTCAGAGCCAGGAGTAACCGCTGAGCATTGCAGCAGTTTGGAGCATGGCCCCGGAAAAAAAAATAAAGCTTAAGTCATCACTCCTAACTTGTCTGTATTTTTGTTTCTTTAGACATTTTGATTATTTTGTGGCTTAACTATATTGTAGCTGAAATGTTTTCTTTCTACACAAGCTAGAATAGACTATTTTCTTTAGCTAAAAGACTAAAACAAACAAAAAAAATCCACAATAGATGTAAATGAGTAAACGTCCAAAAGGGTTCTTAAGCATGTTCAGAAAACAAAATCTCTCTACATCATACAATTTAGCTATCTGCAAAAAGATCCGCATAAAGCAAAACAGAGGAGTTAAAAATAAGACTATTCAAAGACAAATTATTATTATTTAAATTACATTTTTTGGTCTAAAGCACTAATATATTCAGAGATATTCAGCAATGACCTAAAAAATACTAATAATCCATGCTTTCCTACTCATCTGAAATGTCACCTTTATTATCATAAGCTGCATTTTGCCTCAGATCTATTTTGGAACCAGCACACAGAATTCTTGTGGAATTCTAATGCTGAGGCATCATCTAAAGACTTGGGAGCTGGCACGTCCTGGGGCAGACACTGATGATGGAAGCCTTTTGGGAAGGCAGAGTAATATTCTGGACTCAGGAGCTCAGCATTACTTTGGACCTAAGTTCCAAAACCACCCGTGCCGCACTGAGTATCACCAGCAGTGGCCCTGCGCCTTCAGCTGTCACAACCATGTATGTCTGCACATTACAACTGCTCGCGATTCCCAGCACCACAACTGAAAATGGATGAGCAACCAGGATGAGTGAACATAAGTGCAACTCCAGGCGAGTGCGTGCCCGCTTGCAGTGAGCACCAGGTCAAAGTGTATGAGCACCACAGCCAGCTCTGTGAAATCCCTGGTCATCACAACAGTATCAACAGAAAAGAGGTGGAGAAAATATAACAGAAAGAAAAGAAAAAAATGAATGGAATTCTTCTACATGAAAAGAACACAAAACCTTGAGCAAGGAACCACAGACATACCAAAAACACAAAAAGGAAGAGAAAGAAATGTCAGAATCACAGTTGCCTTGCACGTGAGGCCTAAGTTCCAGAACTGCCCCGCCTCCCCTCATGCCCGCCCCCCTGGCAAAAGAGCTACCAAAAGTCTCCCTAAGAATAAATGCCCAGGAGCAGATGGTTTCACTAGAGAATTCTAAAGACCTTTCAAAGAACTATGCTGCTAAAGCTCTTCCAGAAACGGGCGGAGAGAAGGCACACTCCCAAATACCTTATTTCTATGTTTATTTATCAACTTATATATTTATTCATTTGGGGGCTAAAGGCACACCTGGCAGGATAAAATTTTAAATCTTTCGTTATGTCTCTAATATCGTTTAACCTGAAGGACTTTTTTTGATGTTGTTTTTGGGCCAGTCCCAGCAATGCTCAGGGCTTACTCTTGGCTCTGTGCTCAGAGTTCACTCTTGGCAGGGATGCCGGAACCATCTGCTATACTGGGGACTGAACAAGAGTTGGCGGCGTGCATAGGAAGTGCCATAGCCCCTGTGCTCGATCTCTGACCACAGGATTATTTGTCAGTTTGTATTTTGGGCTAAACCCAAAAGTGCTGGGAGTTATTTCCCACCAGCTCACGTATATTCCCACATATAAAGCACATATCTTGGTCCTTTGAGTCATCGCTTAGCCCCTCGTGATTTCTTAATGCTTTTGTCAATGTCTCCCAATTTGGTTACATTTTACATTTACTCCTGTTTCTGCTAAGATTGTGTATTTTTAAATTTTTTATTTTTACAATTACAAAGATATACAATTAAAAAGTTCATATTTGAGTTTTGGTATAGTGTTCCAGCACCCATCCCTCCACCAGTGCCCATCTCCCACCACCAATATCCCCGCCTCCCTCCCCAGCCTCCACCTCCATGGCAGGTTCTTTATTTCTTTCCCTTTCTCTCTCTTTCTCTTTTCCTTCCCTCCAGACTATGGATTACAGAACATACATTAAAGGGTTGTCATGTGTATCCTTTTGCCTCTATTTAATGCTCAGTTCTAGATTGGCATTAGTACCCTCGACAATTGTTAGCACACTGTTCCATTTTCTGTCTTACCTAGCCTCTGACTCCCCACACGTTTGTGATAATTTCCACCTTGACAAGACCTCCTGATATATGTTTCACTTGACCTTGGTTATTGGTATCATAATATGTACATATATATTTATGTTATGCAAATAAATGCAGTCATTCTGTAAAGATTATGTATTTTTGTAGGAAAACATTGGAAGTGTCAAACATCATCTCATTATAGGTAGTAAATAATTTCAATCTGACCCATAAAGTGTACCTAGAGGCAGTAGCTATACATAGTACAGCAGGTAGGGCATTTGCCTTGCATGCAAACAACCAGGTTTGGTCCTCAGCATCCCATCTGGTCCCCTGAGCACTGCCTGGGAGTAATTCCTGAGTGCAGAGCCAGGCGTAACTCCATGCATATTGCCAAATCTGGACACTCCCACACACACCTCTCCCCCAAAAAGCGCAGCAGGTAAAGTCATTTCCCTGAACAACTTATGGTCCCCCTGAGCCCACCGGGGGTGAGGAGGGACCCCTGAACTCGGAACCAGAAATAAAGCCTGAGCACAGCCCGGGTGGCACAAATTCAAAATAATAATTTTTGCTTTTTTTTTTTTTTTGGTCACACCCAGCAATGCTCAGGGGTTTCTCATGGCTCTGCACTCAGGAATTACTCCTGGCAGTGCTCGTGGGACCATATGGGATGCCGGGATCGAACCCGGGCCAGCATGGGCCGGCCGCGGCAAGGCAAACGCCCTACCCGCTGGACTATCGCCCCGGCCCAAAATAGCAAATTAAAAAGTGCTGCCTTGTGCTCCTGATCAATTGCTAGAATTTTTCCCCCCTGTTGTATTTTTGTAGGGAAATGAAACATATATATATATATATGTAGGCAGAAGGGGTCCAGGTATCCATGAAAGAATACCTGTCTGTCCTATGATGGACTACTACCTCATGTAGACCATGGGTCATATCCACTTCTGCTCAGGATAGAAAAAAAATTACCTTCTGTCCTTTATCTCTTCTTAACTCTAAGAACTTTTTTCTTATTTTTAAATTTTTCTCTATGGCTATGTTTTTTTATTTTATTATTTTTTGTTGTTGTTCAAATTTTATTACACCACTTTTAGACACACAACTGCAAGATGCTCATGTCGAGTCATGGTTCCACAGTCTTCCAACACCCATCCCTCCACCAACCCATCTCCCATCACCAATGTTCCCACCTCCCTCCCCCCCCTCCCACACCTCAACTACTTGGCGGGTTCTGTATGTCTTTTCTCTCCTCTCTATCTCTCCCTCCCACCTACCCTTCCTACACATCATAGAATGCAGTACATTAAAGGATATAACTGTTTCCACTAGTTTGATGGACCGCGGCCGCTTCTCATGGTCAGCGTCTGGACAGCGAAGGTGGCGGCTAGTGTGGTGGGTGAGTCTCATCCGTTGCTTCCTGGGACCCCCAGAGGTGGTGGGCCCACTCCCAAAACCCATCTATCCTCCTGGGAGCCCCATGGTCAGCTGAGCCTGGGGAGAGCCGAGTTCCAGCTTCCCCAGCCCATCAATCTGAGGCTCTGCATGCTATGGCTGGTCTCCCCAGGGCAGCTCCTGGGCGGGTCACCAGGTTCAGACAAAATGGAGGGGGGAAGGGCCGACCCCGGCTCCATCTGACGATTCCCAGTGATTCCCGCTTCTGGGAGCTGTCTATGGCTATGTTTTTGAAACTTATGCTATTCTTATCTGCCCCTTGAGGTGTTGCAGGTGTGGCTGCGGTGCCTGGCTGCATCAGTAGGTGGCAGACAGGAGACAGGCTTGTCTACACCCAGGGCTCTGTCTCGTGGACCCTGGAAGGCTCATGGTTTGACAACCATCCCACTGGGCCCCCCTGGGATGAAACCAGAGCCAGGCAGAGCCTGGCAAGCTACCCATGGTGTACTTGATATGCCAAAAACAGTAACAATAATGGACCTCATTCCCAACAGAGACGTTACTGGCGCCAGCCAGAGTAAATTGAAGAAAAAACGGGAGGACAAGTGATACAAGTGAAACAATGTAAAGATTTCTTTCCTTTTTTATTTTTTCTTTTTTGGGTGACACCCAGCAATGCTCAGGGGTTACTCCTGACTCTGAACTCAGGAATTACTCCTGGCAGTGCTTGGGGACCATAAAGAATCGAACCCAGGTCAGCTGCATGCAAGGCAGGCAACGCCCTACCTACCGTGTTATCGCTCCGGCCCCTGTAAATATATCTTGTGGTGTGAATGGTGTTCATCTGCCCCTATAAGCCATTTGTCTACCCAGATTCTGTGAATGTGAACAAATTAGGAAAAGGGTTAACAGATGTAATTAGGTTTAAGATTTTAAGAGTCTGTCCTGTATTAGAATGGCCTTTAAATTGAAGACTAGTATACTAAGAGGAGAGAAGCCAAGAGTAACCCCTGAGCATTGCTGGGTGTGAACCACAAAGCAAAACAAACAAACAAACAAAAAACCCTATATACCTTCCATGAGGCTCAAAAACCAAATGATAAACGAAATTTACATTTTTTTCTTGCTTTTTCGGTTACACCAGCGACACACAGGAGTTACTTCCTGGTTCTTGTCTCAGGAAGTACTCCAGGCGTTGCTCCCGACCATGTGGGATGCCAGGGACTGAACCCTGATCGGCTGCGTGCAAGGCAAACACTCTACCTGCTGTGCTATCACTCCAGCCCCAAGAAATTCACTATTAAAAGTACATTAAGTATAGTCTTTTTCATCATCAAGAAAATAGGCATGCTATAAACTGGAAGCTATTTGTAATCTATATAACAAAGGATTAAAGTCCAAAATATCTAAGAATATGACTCAGGGCCAGAGCGATAGCACAGCGGGTAGAACATTTGCCTTACACAAGCAACCTAGGTTTGATCCCCACATCCCATATGGTCCCCAGGTACAGCAGGTGTAATTCCTGAGTGCATAGCCAGGAGTAACCCCTAAGCATCGCTGAGTGTAACCCAAAAGGAAAAATAGACTCATGGTAGAGTACATGCCTTGCATGCATAAAATAAGGGCTCACTTAACAACACTGCAAAAAAAAAAAAACCCTAAAATACAACTGGAAAGCAGCAAGAAACTGCCTCATACTTTTAGAGGTGCTGTGATTTATCACACTGTCAGAATTTTCATGTATACATTATCCCAACACTACGCCCATCGCCAAAGAACCCACTTCTCTCCACTCCCATCCACCTCCCACTTTTCTCCCGCACACCCAAGGTAAGCTCAATTTGAGAGACCAACACTCAAGTTTTGTTGCTTTGGCCATTCGTCACTCTCTAATACCTTCACTCCTTTATTGTAAATGGATATAACTGTAAAGATTTATGGTAATTTTGAAAATCTTATTTCTGTTTAATTTCCAAGTGCTTGAGTTTCTTCTCTGTTTCTGATTCATTTCCATTTCCAAAGCATCTTCCTGACTATAAGGAGATATGTTTTATGACCCAGCATGCGTTCTATGTTGGAAAGAGTCCCAGAGCGACAGTACAATGGGCAGGTCTTGAATGCTGCGGATCGATCCCCGCATCCCAGAAGGTTCCCCAAGTGATCCCTCAGCACAGAGCCTGAGCAACCCCTGAGTGTCGCCAGGCAAAACTCAAAAAGAGCAGAAAGAGAAAGAATTCATAATGACAGTAAAAAGAAGTTACCAAAGTCTTGGAAAGGGTAAAGAAAATCGACATTTAATGGGTACATATTTTTGGAGTGATGAAAAGAATATCTACAATATTGTGAATATACTTAATGTCACAACTGAATTGGACATCCCCAAAATAGTTAAAATGGTAAATTTTACAGTACGTGACACTTCAGCTCGCCCCCTTTTAGGGGTCACACCCAGCAATGATCAGGGGTCACTCCTGCCTCTGCACTCAGGAATTACTCCTGCCCGTGCTTAGGGAACCAGATGGGACATATGGAGATTGAACCAGGGTCAGCCGCATGCAAGGCAAACCCCCTGCCTGCTCTACTATCGCTCTGGCCGCCACTTCAGTATTTTAAAGGGGAGAGGGATTTTTTTGTTTGTTTCTTCGGCTTTCAGGTCACACCCATCAGCGTTCAGGGCTTACCTCTGCCTCTGTGCTCAGGGATGGCTCCCGGCAGATTTAGGGGACCAAACCCACAGGGCAACAGTCTTGTCCACTATACTATCTCTTTGGCCCTGGGAAATATTTTTATAATTAAAAAACTAAAAATACTGATTAAATTTTTATGCCCTCAGAATTCAACTAATTAATGCCCACATGGGGAAGGAATTGTCATGAGATTATGATTATACAGTAATGTCTTCACCCCTAAAAAAACCCTCAAGATTTAGTTGAATAGCAGATAAAAACACAGTGATTGTCTCACAATGGTCCGTGGGATTTGGGGGAAAGGGGCTGGCCATACAGGTGGTGCTCCATGGCCACTTCTTGATCATCTCCCCAGTCCATGGTGCGTGGTCTTACAGAAGCTTCACAAGAGCAAGGTATTTTCATCATTATTATATAAATGTATTTCCCTTTTTCACTTTAACATTTGCACTAATGGTTACTATGGGTGCTATTACCATGGTAACAGTATTTCAATAGTGCGGTAATAGTATGGTAGTAGTGCTACAGTATGGGTGCACTAATGGTTACTCTGAGCTGTTATTAGAGGAAAGTACCGGAATTGTATGAATAAAGAGAAATTCAGGTGATTTTGTTGTTTGGTGTTTTGGGGTTTTTGGCATCAAGATAAAATCATACATGCAAATATGTATTCTACAACTGAACTACTGGCTAAACTAACCACTTTTTTTTTGTCTTTTTGGGTCACACCAGCAATACTCAGTGGTTACTCCTGACTCTTCACTCAGGAATTACTCCTGGCAGTGCGTGAGGGCCATTACAGGATGCCAGGGATGGAACCTGGGGTGGCTGTGTGCAAGCACACACCCTACACACTGTACACACTGTGCAACTGCTCTGGTCCTCCATCTTGCAACATTTTTAATGGATCATCGTTTGTACTGAAAGATAAACTGTATAACTAAGATTTGGCCCGTCTGCATAGGCTTTTGGGCTTCTTTTTTGGAGGGGTTTGTTTTGGGGTCACACAGTAAAACTATGTTTTCTTCAAAAAGAACAAAGAATTTACTTCAAGAAAAACGGCACGGAGAGACAGTACTATAGGAAGCAAGACGCTTGCCTTACACTCAGCCAACCTGGGTCTGATTCCTGGTATTCTACATGGTTACTCTGACCACTGCCAGGAAAGAAATCTGACCAGGAAAGAAAGTCAGGAAAAAATACTGAGAACTACAAACAAAAAAATGGAAAAATGTAAAAACTAATTACAGTACTTATTGCCAGTACTATTTGTAGTAATAAACTTCTAATTAATGTTTTAAAACTCACATTTTGGGAAGTATATGTATATGTGTGTATATATATATATATATATATAAATTCACTAGTGAATTTGACAGCTTCTTAACCTTAAGACTTTTTCCATAAGGTGCTATTAACAAGCATGATACTATGATAATATATAATAAACACATCAGTATCTTACAAAGATGCGTAACTTAATGAATCATCTTCCAAAGGTCCGACATAACACCATGTCACAAAATAACACATAGAAGATTAAAAATGCAACAAAAACTAGTGGATTTTTGTGGGTGGGGTGGTGGAGGGCGGCACTGGGGCGGAAACCCAGGGCTCACATATGCAAGGCAAGTGCTCTACCAACTAAGCTATATCCTAGGCACTTAACACCCATACCTCTTAAAGTACAAATATCAAAAATTTATTGATAAAGTCTGATTTCAGTTTTGACTAATTTTCTGAACCTGCCACTACAACAATCATGGGAAAGACATTCTTCCTTCTCCTACTATAAGCGTGGAGCCTGACTCTTCTTTATGTACTTCAACCGCACAACATAGCACATGTACGCAGAAACAGGTAAGAATCTTTCTTATTCGGGGCTAGAAGAGGCTGGGTGGCTGGAAGTGCTTTCCCAGTACGCACGAGGCCTTGAGTTCAAACCCCACAGCCAATGCGTGTGTGTGTGTGAGTGTGTGCGCGAGGGATAACGGCATCTCACTCATCACTGTGGTCCAGGGAGGAGAGGAGGGAGACACACTGAGACATACAAATGTCGAGGGTATATCTAGAACAAGGAGATGATAGCTCAAACAAGAAGATGACAGCTCAAAGAACTGGAGCAAATACTTTCCATGTGGGAACGCTGGCTCCACATGGCCTCCCAGCACCACCAGACCACTTTAACGCCTACTAGGTAGCACCCACCCAGGAGAACCATTAGTGTGGGCCCTCCCCTCAAAATAATTATCTTTTTATTTTTTGATTTTTGGGTCACACCGGCGATGCTCAGGGGTTACTCCTGGCTCTGCACTCAGGAATGACTCGTGGCAGTGCTCAGGGGACCAAATGGGATGCCGGGATCGAACCCAGGCTGGCCACGTGCAAGGCAAATGCCCTACCTGCTGTACTATGGCTTCGGCCCTATCTATTTCTTTAGAGAAAAGTAGTCTGACACTTTATTTATGGGGGTGGTTGGGTCACAGAGTGGTGTGCAGGGTTAATGCCCAGCCACGCTTACTCTGGGCAGTTCTCGGGAACTCTGGGGCCATACCCAGTCTGTCACATAAAGGTCTGCCTGATACTCTTTGTCCAGCTACAAGGAATTTACAATTTTTAGATGTGCAGCTTTACTTTCTTATAGTGACAGATGTAGCCCATATGAACGAAACCTCTTCATTTAATATTAAATACAAAAGGTGCCACGTACAAAAAAGTTTGAGAACCATTCCTATAACCCAACAACCATAAAGAAGCAAAAACAAGGATGCTTAAGTTCCAAAAGAAACAAGTCTTGGGCCGGAGCGATAGTCCAGCAGGTAGGGCGTTTGCCTTGCATGCAGCAGACCAGGGTTCGATCCCCGAATCCCATATGGTCCCTCACCAGTGCCAGGAGTAATTCCTGAGTGCAGAGTCAGGAGTAACCCTGAGCATCGCTGGGTGTGACCCAAAGAGCAAAAAAAAAAAAAAAAAGTCTTCACAAGAGAAAAAAAACCAATTACTTGGAGACTGAGAAGTATATTTTTCAGCTTATTAGGAGAGGGGCTTAAGAGGGGTTATGGGGAATAACGTGATCTACTCCACTGGAAACGGGTTAAAAAAACCAGGCCTCCTGTATATAAACGTCCATATAATTAATGCTTTTTTATTTATTTATTTATTTATTTGCTTTTTTTTGTTGTGGGGGTCACACCTGGCGTTGCTCAGGGGTTTCTCCTGGCTCTGCACTCAGGAACTACTCCTGGCGGTGCTCGGGGGACCATATGGGATGCCGGAGATCAAACCCGGTAAGCACCGAGCAAGGCAAAAAGCCCTACCCGCTGGGCTATCGCTCAGGCCCCACGCTTTTTATTTTTAAATATAAATTTTTGAAAATAGAGCAAATATTTAGCTATGAAACAAAGCAACCTCACATATGCCTAGTTAGGCTAAAAATAGGCTCTAATATTTTAGCAAGGCTCTAATCATATAAATCTTTTTCAAAATCCATATAAATCTTTTCAAAAGTATATGTATGTAAAAAATACACATTATTCACACATAACAGCATCATCTTCCCTGCTTTACTAGAAATTGCTAACAGCTTTTAGATGTAACCTTGCAGTTCAAATATTCGTCAAATTCATGTTCCTCCAAGTATACTACAAAATTAACAGGTCTCAAAAAATAAATCAACGTCTCTAATCTTCCTCTATTTTGTCTTGCCGTCCACTGCTGGCAGCCCTACAGGCAATGAAATGACATATTTTTTGAATATGCGGCAGGCTTTCAGCTCCGCTCAGCCTACACAAAAACAAAACAAATCCATAATAGGGGCCCCCCCGGGATTGGACGGGAACCGCCTCCCAAAGGAGGACTGGTTGTTCTATGAGTCAATCAAATAATTACTGGCTGAAAGCCAGGCAAATAGAAAACAGACTGGAAAAAAAGGGCTGGTCTGTAACTGACACTATCTTTTAAAAATACATATATTCTTTCTGTATCTGACCCGCCTTTATACACTTTCTGTCTGTGCCTCTGCTGAAAATTAAACAACACTATATTATACTACCATAAACAACAAACAGGAGGCGTTTTAAAATAACAAGTATTATCTCTTCTCTAAGAGACAAGTCATTAGCGGGAATAATGTCTAAGGATAATGCACATTCACGCGAAAACATAGGTTTAGAAAACATTTAAAGTGTAGGTGAGTCCACAACTATACCATAGATTTATAAAGCCCCTATTTGCCGGATGCCTATGGGGGAGTCCTGGTCTCTCGCTCACTACTTTCCCAGGCTGTACTTTGCACCAGGACCTGCCGAGAACCATCTGCCATCCACTACGGACAAAAATAGTACTTTTAAAAAAGCCCTCGCAAATCTTAAAACGCGGGTGCAGCGATAGGTGCGGCCCTGCAACCACCAAACAGCGACTTCACCACTATCGTAACCCCGGGCCCCTCCGCTGAAAACCGAAAACTAAAAATAAATTTTGGAAGCCCTGGCAGGATTGCTCCCACGGCAGGAACCTGCCGGGCAGTTTTAAGAGGGAGAAGAAGTATTCCGCGCTTTTATTTTCTCAGACCCGACCCAGGCATAAAAGACCCGCAAACCCTTTCATGGATCATCACAAGCAGAATTCCTTCCTAAGTCCTCCAAGTCGGGGGCCGATGACATCTCAAGCGCGTTTCTACTCAAGCGACGCGGCTCTCCACCAACTCCCTGCCGCCTTGGGGGGGTCCACGCGGACAACTGGCCAGCCCCCAGCCCACAGAGCCGCTCTTCCAGAGCAGAACTTTGACAGATTTGAAGCCAACCCTCATTTCACCATCGCCCGCTTCCTGGTGCCCGGCGCGTGCAACTAACTACGTGCACTCCGAGGCGTCTTGCGGCCAAAATCTGGCGCCAGGTTTCAAAGTCGCCTTCTCGGGCAGTCGCCAGAGGCACGGGTCGGAAGGAGCCGGGACAATCCAAGGGAGGCAGGGAAGAGGAGGGAGGAGATGGGGGACCCGCAAGCCGAGCTTTGCGCGGCCAAGTCAGTCCCTGCGCCCCACTCAGCGTCTGCGTCTCGGTAACCAGCAGCTCCAGCGCGCGCTCGGGATGCGAGGGGTGGGGGTCCCGATCGCGCACGTCAAGGTGCTCCCCGACACACACACACCCCTGCTGCAAGCCCTAGAGCGCCCGGAAAGTGGGAAGGGGTGCAGGGGCGGGGAGCCCAGCAAAAAAGAAAAAGCCGAGCAACTTACCCAGCTTCTTCCACATGGCGAGGTGACAAGCCAGGAAGCCCTTGCGGATGGCAGCGCACACCTTGGCCGGCTCGGACGACGTGAAGCCCTTCTGCTTCTTGATGAAACCCCACAAGTGCTCCCGGGCAAACTGGAGCCGCCTCCCGCCCGCCGTGGCCGTCGCACACGGCGAAAAAGGCCACCGAGGAGCGGCGACGGCAGCAGCGGCCGGGGGAGGCGGAGGCCCCGGCCAGGTCCGGGGCAGCGTCGCGAGCTTCGCGGGCGGCCACCGCTGGGCCTTTCCCCGCCACTCCGCCGCCGGGAAAGGCGGCCGCGACGGCTGAGCCGCCGACAGCTGAGAGAAAGAGCGGCGCGGCGCCGAGGGCTTGTCTTCGCTCGGCGGCTCGGGCTCCACCACGATCTGAGTAACGTCCTCCATGTACTTCCTCCCGCCCTGGTCCGAGAAGACGCTCACTCCCAACGAGTACAGCCCCGCCATGGCCGGCTGGCCAGGATCCCGCCGGTCCCACGCAGCCCGCCGATTCCGGCGTCGGGAGTCACCCCGGCTTCGCCGGCCAACTATTGTTTATCTTCGACGCCGCCGCGAAGGGGGAGGGGCCGTCCCGGAGTAGGAGGCGGGGGCGGGGGGGGGGCGCGAGATGTCGGGACTTGTCTGCGAGAGCTGGGCCGAGCGCCGGGGCGAAGCGGAGCGGAGGAGCTGCGCCTGCGCACTGCGCTCCCCTCGCCCGCCCGCGCCCACTCACAAATCAGACGTTCTCCGCGGATGACGTCACGCGGCTCTTTGGGGAGGACCAATCCGAGTCGAGTTGGAGTCCGCCCGCCCTCCGCTCCTCCCCCCGCCCCCCCACTCTGCCTCTTGCAGCAACGGCCGCGGTGTCTCCTCTCCCTGCGCGGGCTCGGCGCCCCTCGCCCGCCTCGGCGCGCTTCTTCCGCGCCGTGAGGGGGTTGCTCGCGGCTGCCGAGCGCCTGCCGGGCAACGGGGTCTTGTCTCTCTCCCTGTGTTGTTGTTTTTTCTTTGCTCAGTCCCGGGTTCGGGAGCGGCCTGCAGCCCTTGACGCCTCGTGGGGAAAGCCAAGGATTGGGGCCTCCCACGGGTAGAGGAATCGACTGAGGAGAGACCAGACCGTCCTGAGGCCGAAAGGGCGGGAAACCGCACTTCGAAAGGGCCATGAGAAACGGCTGGAGAAAGGCAGGATTTGGGCGGGATCTGCCCGGCTGGGCTTTGTGGAGGCAGCCCAGGCTTCCCGGTGCTGAGGAAACTTTGGGGACTCCCACCAGCTGCTCGTTTCTGCGTTTTGACTCGTTATCAGCCTTGAGCTTTTGGCGGACGTGGCTGCTTCTCTGTGGGCTCTGAAGGACTGTGTTTAACCCCCCTCGGAGGCGTCGCTTCTAGTTCCTCGTCTGGAAAGTCTGAGAAACCTGCCGGGCGCTCCTGAGCCTTTATTGGCTTACGGTTCCCCCGCCCGCCTCGCCCTGTGGGCGCTCCGACCTTTGGGTGCTCAGGTTCGCCCCGCAGCTGCCAGGTTAGTTTCTTCTCGACTGCGAACGTTTTTCCGTTTGGGGGCGGCTTCCACCTCAACTCGTGCGCGCCCGTCACTGGCTGCTGTGTTGTGCGCTAGTGCCGAAGTGAGCAACCCACAAGCAAAAATCACTCCGAAATGAAAAAATCCGAACAGGTCGCTGAAATGAAACGTGATCCGGTATCTCCGACCCCCAAGAACGCTAAGACCCGATGGCGCCTCAGCAGAAGGCGAAAATAGTTGGAAAACCTGCGACTGGCTCTGAAAGATTGATTACAATTCTGATATCAAAACTACAGTTTCTGCATTAGCAGAAGAACAGAGATGATATTTTTAGTTATTTAGTTTGGGGTGACACCTGTGGTGCCTCAGGGGCTTCTCCCTACTCTGCTCTTTCTGGGCCTCACACTAGCCGCCTGCATGCAACTCGGCCAGTTGCGCTTAGTCTGACGCTGACCGTGTTTTTATAGCTGCATTCATATACATAGAGTCCAGATGAATAGAAAACTAAATTATAAACAGTTCTCATTCCAACAAACGCAAATAGTTTGTGTGACTCTATTATATTTTAACTTTTACCCAAGTTCTCCTCAAGAGATTACAGAAATCACTTTCTTCATGCTTCACTAATTTTATTTATTTATTTTTTGTCTTTTGGGGCAACACCCGCCTGTCAGACTAGGGAAACCATATGGGACGGATGATTGGTGGGCTGAGTTCAAGGCAAGTGCCCTGTCCACCGTCCTATGCCCCACCCCTCAATAATTAGTGTTCAGTCACAGGCAGTAATCTGTGCCATCCATCATTACCTCCTGTCGGCATCTCCGGTCTACCTTAAACTGCTGCTAATCAGAATCACTATGCAACTCCACCATTCTAACTCCTTGCACAACACTGCAAAACAAGGTCCCTTATCAGTCATTTCCCTTTATTATTTACCTCTTCTCTTTTAAAAAAAAGTTTTTATGGTTTTAGTTTCTGGGCCACACCCAGTGGTGCAAAGTGCTTACTCTTGGCTGCGCTCAGGGTTCCCTCCTGGTAGGGCATATGGTGTGCTGAGTATAGAACATGGGGCAATAGTGTGCAAAGGCAAGCACCTTACCCACTGCATTAACACTTTGCACCTTCATCTCTCAATGTTCCCATTAACTTCCTGTTTCAGGGGGAAAATTACCTCCCTTGCAACTTTAGCATTACAAAAGGTTATTTTTCCTCCCACAGATTATCTTTGAACCTGCTCTTCATGTTGCCTCCAAATAATTTCCTTCCTTCAAAAACCTAGACTTGTAAACTGCCAGCTGCCACCAAACCAAGTGCTGTCCTCTACTGATCCCTGGTGAGTCCATTTGTTCATGGGTCACTGTCTCCCTTCTGCTCTTTGTCATTTTCCATGCACTTCAGCTTTGAAATGTCCTTATGTTCCAGCCTGCCTTCTATTCCTCATTTTCTTCATGGGGAAGCAGACTTCTTACTATTAAAAGCAATTTCTTCTTTTGTCTTGTGTCCCTTTTTCTGAGAGCTTTGTGCTGCTACTGCTGCATTATCCCCCCCCCCATCCTTTGTCCACTGAGGTATTTTATTTTTGGGGGGGGGTCACACCTGGCAGTGCTCAGGGGTTTCTCCTGGCTCTGCCCTCAGGAATTACTCCTGGTGGTGCTGGGGGACCATATGGGATGCTGAGGATCGAACCTGGCCAGCATGGACTGGCGGCGTGGCAAGGCAAATGCCCTACCCGCTGGACTATCGCCCAGCCCCCTTTTTTTTTGGGGGTCACACCCAGCAATGCTCAGGGGTTACTCCTGGCTCTGTCTCAGGAATTAATGGCAATGCTGGGAGTACCATATGGGATGCTGGAGGATTGTACACTGGTCAGCGCCATGCAAGGTAAATGCCCTCCCCACTGCACTATTGCTCCAGGCCCCCAAACATAATCTATTTTAACAACACAAAACAATACTTACCCCTTATACTACCTCATTTCTCTGCTTTCCTTTGCGGAAACAAAATTGTTGGAAGAGTTGTCATTCTCTCAATTCTATTTCCAATTGCCACCTCACAATTTGCCCCTTAACCCATTCCAAATAAGTGACCATCCCCAATATGCAATTAAGACTTTTTAGGGAAGGGGCTACACCCACGGGTGGTCAGGAAGTATATGTGTGTGTTTGGAAACCACACCTGATTGTTAGGGCTTACTCAGGTGATATCCACTCAGGGATCACTCCTGGCAGTGCTTGGGTATCCTATGGGGTGCTAGGGATCCAACCAAGGTGGTCTGTATGCAAGGCAAGCACCCTATCCACTGTACTATCTCTAGGACACTCAAGGGCTACTATTGGCTTTGTGCTTAGGAGTGACCCCTTGGTAGTCTATCAGAGACCATATATGATGCTGGGGATTGGGACCAGAGATCAATTCTATGCAGTGTAAGTGTTTTGTCTTTGGTAAGCCTAGGACATTTCAGCCTAGGACATTTTTATGACATAACCAAACCACTCTGTTTCAAAGCTAATGATGAATATTCTGTTGCTCTACTCCAGCTAAAGCAAGTAGAAACACTGTTTTCCTCCTTGAAATTTTCTTCTCTTGGCTTACAAGACATTGTTTTGGTTTTCTTTTTTCTTGGACTGAACTTTATCCTTTCTTTTTTTCTTTTTTTTTTTTTTTTTTGCTTTTTTGAGTCACATCCAGAGATGCTCAGGGGTTACTCCTAGCTCTGGACTCATGAATTACTTACTCCTAGAGGTGCTTAGGGGATCATATGGGAAGCCAGGGATCAAAGCCGGGTAGGCCACATGCAAAGGCAAATGCCTTCCTCGCTGTACTATCACTCTAGCCCCTCTCTCTCTCTCTCTCTCCTCTCTCTCTCTCTCTCTCTCTCTCTCAATTTTTGGGCCATTCCCTGGTGTTTCTCGTGGCTTTCTTTAGTTCTGTGTTCAGGATCATGCCTGGTGGGATTATGGGCTGCTAGGGTTTAAACCTCTTCTGTAAGTCTCCTTCTGTAAGACAAGCACCCTATCCACTGCACTCTCCCAGCTCCAAGATCTTATTGATTTTCCTTATTTCTCTCTCAGTCAGATCTTAGATCTTTGGCAGTGTACAAGGCTTTTCGCGATGGGATCTTTTTCTTTGCATGCACACTTTCCCTAAGTAATACCACTCAGAACCGTAGAGCTCTATAATCTATCTGCTGATAACTTCTAAATTTCTCCCCAGGGGCCAGAGCGATAGCCCAGCGGGTGGGCGTTTGCCTTGCACACGGCCGGCTCATGCAGGCCTGGGTTCGATCTCTGGCATCCCATATGTGGTCCCCTGAGCACCGCCAGGAGTGATTTCTGAGTGTAGAGCCAGGAATAACCCCTGAACTTTGTCATGACTGTTGTACACCAATTAAGAAAAAAGTGTTTGCTCTGGCCGGCATCTGGCGCTGGTTTGATCCTCGCATCATGGTCTCCTGAGCACTCTTTGCAAGTGTATGGAGGGTAGTTCGTGAGCATATGTGGGGGGGCCCACAAAAAAAAAAAAAAAAAAAGCTAACAGTTCCTCAAAGATATATGAAGGACATTTCATTTTAACGTGGTCCAAACTCTACTCTGCATCTTCTTCTCTAGTCTTTACATATCTTAAGCATCACTATCCACCATACTGACTAAGCTAAAAATAAGTAATTTATTCCTCTCTTTTTCCCCATCTAGCCTTCCGTCACATTCCTTGGCTCTCCCTTCACACCAACTCCAGTTCTTATTGTTGTTGGTGGTGGTGTTTTGTTTTGGGAGACACCTGGCAATGCTCAGGCATTACTCCTGGCTCTGAACTCAGGAATTACTCTTGGCGGTGCTTAGGGACTGATGCCGGGATTGAACCTGGGTCATGCAAAAATGCCCTACCTGCTGTACTATTGCTTCAGGCCCCAATTTTCAGTTCTTCTAATTAACAAATCCTTCTAAGTCTTTGAAATCCTTCTAAGTCTTCAAAATCAGTACTGAACCCATTACTTTCTTTTTTTTTTTT
>JAJIBD010039079.1:0-32654 GCA_021461705.1 Cryptotis parvus | reverse complement strand
GGAGGTACAAAATTTGGCTGCTTGTAGAGGTGACCTTTAACTAACAACAGAATAGAAGAACACTGGTCACCTCAGGGATATAATGTGGTTGTTTAAGAAAAGAGATTCCCTGTTGAAGGTGGCCCTTGGCAGCTATTGCTGTATGTGCATTGTCTGTGATTCAGCCAACACTGTGACTTTGTGCTCCAAAACAGACCAGGATAATATTAATGAGATTTTTATTTTTAAGTAAAGAAAATGATATAGTTATTCTCAACAGTGAAACTTCAAACTTAAGGAAACCTTAATTACCACTATTTCCTCAAGGTAGGAAATGTTAATCCAAAAAGTATTTTCTCAATTTCAGATGCAGGACAAGAATACAGGTATTTAAATTTCTAGGTCATTATACTCCCAATAAAGGAATTTCAAAATTTCATTACAAATTTTTTATTTAAGAAAATCCTGAATTATAATTTTCTGTCTCTCTGCTCTCTCTCTCTCATGATTCACTTGGAAATATTAATCCTTCCTGGCAAGAGTGAAGTCGATCATTCTATCACCAAGGTTCTAAAGAAACTGGTAAAACTGAATCATCTCTTAGTGTAAAGGTAGCCCTTGAAGAATTAAGAGTTCAGTAAGACTACAGGTGACAAGCTAAGGAAAATGAAAGTCAAAACTACATGCCTTAATTCACCTTCAGATCTCAGCAGAATTAACATCACTCCAAGAAATGCTTCCCTCTTCCTTCAAGAACCTAGCTCTAGTTTTGTACATATGCAAGACTCATACCTGTACTTGCTCTTATGTCACTACCTTCTTACTGGTATTTTGGTTTTCAGAGAAGTCACACTGTCAGTGTTTAGGGGCTACTTCCCAGCTCATTGGTGGTGGCCTATTTTGGACAATTTTGCATGTGGTACAGAGGAAGGATCCCTGGACTCCTGCATGCAGTGTGTGCACCATAAGCTTGTTAAGCTATCTCTCCAGCCCAAATAATGTCAGCTTTTGAACAAAGTGCTCAGTAATTTCATTATTCACAAGATCCTGCAAATTATATAGCAAGTACTGATAATATATTAATTCTGTCTAGCATTTGCATTCATAACATCTGATAGTTCTTTCTATATGTTTCTATCATGAACTAATTATACCCTGGTTTGTTCTCTTTAAGTTTAATAGTATTAATGCCCCCAAAACACGAATTGTGCTTTATCTGTTTCACTGTTTTGTTTTTCATTTAATCTGTACTTATTGGAGTTGCTGAATTACCACAGACACCTTGATGAGTAGATTGATGAATAAGACAATGAATTAAGATTGAGTTAATGAATGAATTAAAACCTAGACAAACTCTGAACAGAATGGGAAACAGTCTGAAGTTGTTTTGGATGCAGGAAAAATAAGGTAAAACTAGAGTAGGAGTAGAGTAAAGTGAGTTCTAAAAATCAGGCCCAAGAATATGACACTTTCCACAAGAGAAAATGCACAAGCAGTCATTAGCTTTACAGGCACAAAATGATAACATGTTTATTGCTTATGCTTCCAGGCTGAATTTGAAATTCTTAAGTGCATCCTATTTCCTTGATACTAATAAAATGTCCCTGTCTGTTTTTAATATATAGTAGAATTTATTCACCATCAAATGCCACATGTTATTTGATTTAATCTTCATAAAGCCCAGCAACATTGACTCCCTGATTTTCAAATTAGAAAATTAAGATGTCAAAAAGATGAAATAATTTCTCCAAGGTAACATCAGAAAAGGATTTGGAAACAAGCTTCTTTGTAAAAATCAAAACCAAACCTAAAAAACAAACTGCATATAATCTACTTATCTAACAATGTTTCACTTGAAGTGGTGTGGGTGAGACACACCCAGTGGAGCCACCCATTCCTGGCTCCATGTTTAAAATTTCTCCTGACAATGCTCAGGGACCAGGTTATCCAAGAGATCAAACTTACACACCTTATATGCAAAACATGTGCTCAACAAATAAGCGATCTCTCCAAACCCAAAGAAGATCAGAATTTATTCCTACTATAATGGCAATTATTTGGCTTCTCTGTTCACAAACTTAATGTAAATGTAGTCATACATTATGTTTTACTTTTTCAATGTCAATTCCTCTCAACCAAATGCTCTTGTGATTTATTTATGGTGCTAGGTCTTGTCAATATTTGATATATTTTAATGCATAATATAATGTACTTTCTTATGAACATACCAGTCAGATATTTTCTTATTGAAAAATAATCATTTTTTATTATCCTAAGCCTAGAATCCCTTAAATATATTTAAAAATTCTTAATATTCATCAACTATTTCATCAGTTTATTTCTATTAATGACTTTTCCTCATGTCATATTTTCCTATTTCTTTTTATGCTCTCCAAAGATCTTATTTTATACTTGGATAACAAATACACGGGGACATTTGGATTATATTACCTTTTTTAGAGGATAATGTGTTTCAGTTTGATTGACAGTTATATTCCCAGCTAATCTTTTACAGCCTTTCAAGCTTCTTTTTTGTTAGAATTTCATTATGCAGTTTTTTATAAATATGGAAATTTTAAAGAATTGTTCAAATGAAAATCATACACATCTAGATTCCACCATTGTCAATACTTTACTATTATTTATCCTGTACATATATGTGTGTGTATATATATGTGTATATATATATACTGATACATAGATATATCTGATATATAGGTATACTGATATATAGATAGGTATATATACTGATATATAGATATATAGCAATATCAGTACTTATACATATCATTTAGGTATTTTTCAAAATTAGTTGATTTTTAAAATGAATTTCAAACATCCAGCCTCCTTTATACCTAAAGAGTTTAGTATACCAGGTTTCTTTGTTCATGTGTAGTATCGACTTATATTGACTGTATCCTAAGTCCTGAGAACATAGCACTTACAAGAAACTGTGGTCCTTACACTGAGAGAAGACATATTCTATAGACCCAGATTCACAAAAAAGATTCAAGTTTGGCTAAAACCCTAAGGTTTCCCAGTGCTTAAGAACTCTGCCCTAACTACAAGTTGTATATTTTGCACAAACAAATCATCAAACATGTATCCCTCATGCAGATGTCTATGTGGTCCCTCTCAACGGAACTTTATTCTGTCTACAATGTCCCACAAATATCCGTCTAGAAATGAAACCAAGTGAACTTTTTTTTGGGTCACACCCGGCAATGCTCAGGGGTTTCTCCTGGCTCTGCACTCAGGAATCACTCCTGGCGGTGCTCGGGGGACCATATGGATGCCGGGATAGAACCCAGGCAGGCATAGGCCGGCGCGTGCAAGGCAAACACCCTACCCGCTGGGCTATCGCTCTGGCCCCAGGTGAACTTTAAACCCTGTGATCTGTATTTAAACTCTCTGCATCAATTACTGGGACAGTCTGACCAAAACGAACTTTTCATGATGATAAAACACTTTATATTTACACTGTCCAACGTGTGTGCCACACTAGTGGTATATGGACATGAGAAATATAACTTACTTGACTAAAGAAGTGGATTTAATCACTAACTTATTCAAACTATGCCATGTGTGGCTTGGGTTCCATGTTAAAGAGTGCAGGACTAGAAAATGCATGCAAGCAGAGTGCAAGTAAATGTGGTAAATTGATAGAGTATTGCTTTCACATAAAGGATCACATTTCTTGGGGTATACTAGTGAAAATGGAAAAAGATCTGCTATATGTTTTTCTATTAGATTAAAAAGGAAAATATAATATAGTTATTCAATTATACTTTGTAGTACAGGCTTTTATTTTAATAAATTTATGTTAATAAAATTAAATTTATTGAATTTAATTTTTATTTATTAATAAATATTAATGTTTTATTAACTTAATAAAATTAAATTTAATAAAATTTTATTTTAATAAAAGCTTGAAGTGCAGACTTTATTTTAAAACATGAATTTAGTTAAATATGACATTCTGATTACTCAGTGAAAGAAGGGGAAAAGGAGGTCTATATCTGAACTGGTCTGTGTCTTATATTTTCACACACAAGACTATGATGTGCATTCACAGAATGCATTCAATTTTTTATAGACCACAGGCATTTTTTGTATTTCCCAGTGACTACAAGCATACATTGAAGAATATAAAAAATGGGTCTCGGCATCCTCATATTCAAGTAACAAACTAGAGCACGGTAAGAAGCTCCTCCTGAAGTAGCTGGTGCCTAACAAAGCACCAAGGTCTGAGAGGAAAACTTTCCTTTCTGAAGAGACCAATCAGCAACAAGTTCTGAACTCTAACTCTAGGAACTCCACAAACATTTGACCCTTCCTCATAGGTTAGAAAGCAGTGGACACAGTTTTTGAAACCCAGCCAGGAGACAACAACAAGCATGGTAAGACCCTCTGAAGCAGCTCCCCCTCCATACTCCGTTAGACCCACACCTTAACCTACTATACCATCACTCACTGGAGCAGTCTGTTTATCCTAACCACATAGGCCAATAGGGCTTTAGCTCATACATATCCTAAAACTCACAAAAACAATTTTGTGTGCAAGAAACAATATAACCCCAATCTAAAAGTAACAGTAAATTCAGGCCTAAAGACACATTCCCTAAATCAGCAAAAAAAGGTACCACACAAATTACACAGGAAGACCAAAGAGGTAGGAAAATCCTTGAATGGGAAAGAAGAGACCAAAAGCCACCAAGTTCCCCAAAGTCCGCCTCAGCAATGAGGGAATTACACTGATAGTGTATTAAAAGAAAAACATCCAGACCACCACAGGTACATAGGGAAACATTACAGCTAAGGGGAAAATTTATACCTTTGCATGCATCCATAAAAAGGAAAAAAAGGGCCCACATAAATAAATTGACTTTGTAGCTTAAGATCATGGGAAATAACCAATTAAAAATATCCCATATTGGGCAGGAAGGAGGAAATAATAAAATCTACAGCAGAAAGTAATGAGTCGATAATCCAAAAAACAATCTAAAAGATCAATGAAACTAAGAGCTGTTTCTTTGAAAAAAATAAGATCTTGGTGTTTTGTTAGGCACCAAGTATGGACATTACATCAGAATGATGTGGATGAACAGAATGCTCTCTTCCAAGAGATCTGGAATATCTGGAAGATTTATCACTATCAAGGAAATTGAAACAGTAATCAAAAGACTCCCTGAAACAAAAGCCCTGGCCTACAGGGATTCATTAGTAAATTCTACCAAACCTTTATAGAGGACTGTCAATAATACTGTCAATACTTTTCAAGCCTTTACAGGAAATTTAAGAAACATAAAGCCTCCCAAATAGTTTTTATGAGGCAAGCACCATCTTGATACCAAAGACAGGCAAAGTCATTATAAATCAAAAGGAATTACAGGCCGATATCCCCAGTGCACACAGATGCAAAGATCCTCAACAAAATACTAGCAAATAGAATCCAACAACACATCAAAAAGATCACTCACCATGAACAAGTAGGGTTCATTCCAGGGATGCAATAATAACTTAACATTTGCAAGTAAACCAACATAATGCACCATATCTATAAAGAAAAATAAAAATTAAAAAAGATGTGACCATATCAATAGATGGAGAGAAATTTGACAAGATCCAGCACCTATTCCTGATAAATTTCTCAAAAAATGGGAGTTAAAAAACTTTCCTTAATATAGTTAAAGTCTTCTGTCACAGTCCACAACAATCATTATCCTCAATGATAAACAAATAAAAGCTTTTCCTCTAAGATAAGGCACAAAACAAGGTTACCCTTTCTTGCTACTCCTATTGGATACAGAACTGGAACTACTGCCACAGCAGTTAGACAAGAAAAAGACATCAAAAGAATCCAGGTAGGAAAGGAAGAAGTCAAACTCACACTATTTGCAGATGACATGATACTATACTTAGAAAATTCTAAAGACTCACAGCAGAGCTCCTAGAACGATAGATTTATATAGCAAAGTGGCAAGCTACAAAATCAATACATAAAAATCTACATATTTCCTATATACAAATGATGAAAGAGATATTAATAAAATAATCCCTTTCACAATTGTGCCTCAGAAATTCAAGTACCTTGGAATCGGCTTAACTAAAAAGATGAAGGTCCTGTACAAAGAAAACTACAAAACACTACTTCAAGAGATAAAAGAGGACATGAAGAATTGGAGATACATATCTTTTCATGGAACTGGAAATATTAAAATTGCCAAATAGCAATACTTCCCAATCAATTATACAGGTTCAGTGCCGTTCTTATAAGAACTCCCAAAGCATTCCTCCACCTCCATGCCAGTTGCCCCGGAAGCAAGAGACCCACCCATGCCAGACCCACAGGTCCCTAGCAAGAAGCCAGAGAAAACACACATCATGCATTCTGTCATTCTCAACATCCAGGCTCCATAGTTCCTCAGAGCTCCATCCAAGAGAAAACCTGATCTTCCCCTTTAAGTTTCATGAGTAAATGCTCGAGTTGAGAGCCTTCTACTGAGACTATACCACCTACATGGTAAAGCCTGGCAAGCTACCTGTGTTTTATTTACTTGTTATGCCAAAAACTAGTAACAATTATGGACCTCAGTTCCATGACCTGAAGAATGGTTTCGGGCTCCTCCTGTCCCTGTATCAAGTAGATGCAGATGCCCTTGGGTTACACTTGCTTGTGACAGGACTAATAGAGATGTTACTAGTGCCCACTCGAGCAAATTGATGAACAATAGGAAGACAGTGATACAGTGATACAGATCATAAGTGTATGAAATTCAGTTAAACCCCATTAATATCTAATAAAATCCTGGGGAAAAGAAGATGGGGAGATTCGCCTTCCCCAACTTCAAACTCTGCTACAAAACAGTAATAATTAAAACAGCCTGGTATTAGGATAGAGACAGATCCACAGATCAATGAAATAAAGTTGACTATCTTGGGACAGAGGTTCAAATACATGATCATTTAATCTTTGCTAATGGAGCAAGTAATATGAAATGGAGCAAGGAAAGCCTCTTTAACAAGTGTTGCTGGTAAAACTGAGCAGCTACCTTTAAGAAATGAACTCATGCCTTGCATAAAAATCAAATAAAAATGGATTAAAGACTTCAATATCAGACCTGAATCCATAGTCTCATGGAGGAATACTTAGGCAGAACCATCCACGATATTGAAACTAAAAGCTTCTTCAAAGGTGAAACACCACTGATCAAGAAACTGGAAGCAAAGATAAACCAATGGGATTACATTAAACTAAGAAGCTTCTGCACCTCACAGAAACAGTGAATAAGGTATAAAGACATTTCATGGACTGGGAAAAATTAGTTATTAAATACATCTCTAAAAAGAGGCTAATATCAAAGTATATAAAGCACCGGTAGAACTGAACAAGAAAAAAAAATCCAACCCTATCAGAAAAGGGTGATGAAATGAATGGAAGGTTCCTTAAAGAAGAAAGGCTCATGAAAAAATACTCTATGCAATTAATCATCAGGTCTATCTATGCAAATCTAAACAATGTTTCACCTCACATCACAAAGACTGTCACACCATAAAAAAAGAACAACCAGTGCTAGCATGGTTGCAGGGAGATAGGACCTCTCATTTATTGGTGGTGGGAATGTCAACTGGTTCAGCCTTGTAGGAAAATAATATGGGTATTAGTGAATAAAACTAGAAATTGAGCTTCCATTTGACCCAGAAATTATACTCCTGGAATTTTATCCGACAGGCAAAAAAAAATGCACAGGAAAAATGCCCTCTGCACTTCTATGTTCATTGCAGCACTATCCATAATAGCAGAATTTGGAAATTAACAGAATGCCTGAGTAGAGATGATTGGATAAAGAAACTGGAACATTTATACAATGGAATTTTATGCAGCCATCAGGGGAAAAGAAGTCATAGCAGTTGCTTTTAAATGGATTGTCATGGAGAATATCATGCTGAGTGAAATGAATCAGGAGAGGTTAAGACATAGGATGATAGCACTCACTTGTGGCATACAAAGAAACATAATATGAGACTATTACCCAAGTACAGTAGAATCGAGGGATAGAAGGACAGGCCCACTGTTGGAAGATTGCCACACCTGGTGGGGGACAGGCAGTTAGTACCCAGAAGGGACCAGTGTGACAATGATAGTTGGAAATGATCTCTCTGGACAAGAACTGAATGTTGAAAGTAGATAGAGGCATATAAAATTTCAGTAGCTGTATTGCAAAACATAATACCCAAAAGGAAAGAGAGATATAGTTAGATAGATAGATTAGATATATTAGATAGAAGGTAGGTAGGTAGGTAGGTAGTTAGGAAGGAAGGAAGGAAGGAAGGAAGGAAGGAAGGAAGGAAGGAAGGAAGGAAGGAAGAAAGAAAGAAAGAAAGAAAGAAAGAAAGAAAGAAAGAAAGAAAGAAAGAAAGAAAGAAAGAAAGAAAGAAAGAAAGAAAGAAAGAGAAGGAAAGAAAAGAAAGAGAGAGAAAGAAAGAAAGAAAGAAAGAAAGAAAGAAAGAAAGAAAGAAAGAAAGAAAGAAGATGAAAGAGAGAGAAAGAAAGAAAGAAAGTAAAAGAGAGAAAGAAAGAAAGAAGAAAGAAGAGAAAGAGAGAAAGAAAGAAGAGAAAGAGAGAAAGAAAGAAAGAAAAAAGAAAGAAAGAAAGAAAGAAAGAAAGAAAGAAGATTGAAAGAGAGAAAGAAAGAAAGAAAGAAAGAAAGAAAGAAAGAAAGAAAGAAAGAAAGAAAGAAAGAAAGAAAGAAAGAAAGATTGAAAGAGAGAGAAAGAAAGAAGAGAGAAAGAAGAAAGAAAGAAAGAAAGAAAGAAAGAAAGAAAGAAAGAAAGAAAGAAAGAAAGAAAGAGAGAGAGAGAAAGAAAGAAAGAGAGAGAGAAAAGAAAGAGAGAGAGAAAGAAAGAAAGAAAAGAAAGAAAGAAAGAAAGAAAGAAAGAAAAAGAAAAGAAAGAAAGAAAGAAAGAAAGAAAAGAAAAGAAAGAAAGAAAGAAAGAAAGAAAGAAAGAAAAGAAAGAAAAAAAAAAAGAAAAGAAAGAAAGAAAGAAAGAAAGAAAAAAGAAAGAAAGGCCTTTCATGCACTATTGCAAACTGAGGTACTTCCAAACCAGTCTTTCCTTTCTGTTCTCCTAGCCCCCTGCCAGCCCCTCATGATTCCTTGTACAAAGCAATAAACACACTAGACAAACTTTTTAAATACTCGTTCAGTCTTTAGGGATAAAAATATAAATTTGAAGAAGGAGCAGAATGGAGTTCACTTAGAGTTTTATTATCTTCTCAGGTTTTTGAGAAGAAAATAGCACCTGCTTCACTGAGAGCTGATCACAGGACTTTACAAAGAAATTGAATTGTACTCAAAGTGAAGTTTCAGTTATTACTTTCAAAAGACCCAGAGAATTTCATACAGAGAATGCAATGTCTCCTTCTTACGTTAATGATTTAGTTGCACTGATAGTAAAGATGCTGCTTGACTCGAAAGCCAATCAGCGTCTCATTTCACTTTCTACCTTCAAAGTATGTGTCAGAACCAAACAACCGGTGTTCAAGCAGTCAATTATTATGTCTCCATATTTGTGTGCTGTTGCTCAATTATTTTGTCGTTTGCACAATGACCTGAACCCAGAGAGCATGCAACGGAATTAAAAAGTGTTCTAGCCATTTTCTCTTTTAATTCTTCTACATAATTTTCTTGCCATTGCACATTTTGCTAAGTCAATTGGATGCCTCGTTTCTTCTTTGGATCTCCTCAAAATGACTGAGAGTTCCTTTGCAATTATAAGTAATCCTACAAAGAAATGAATAAAGACTCAATTATGGAGTGAGTTAAATGTAAGCTGCACTGTGACTGGGAATACATCTCTCTACTAGTCCGGGGCAATGTGAAGGATGACAGGGGTTCAAAATGAAATAGATTTCAATGGCTCACAGAGGGGAACATCTTCAAACATTCATTCTACTTTCAGATTCAGGAAGTTATCATTACACATGCACACAAACATGTATATATGTATGCATGTGAAAAGGCATGTGCACATATATATTATATAATGGTATTATAAGTGTAATTGAATAGATATGATTCTAATAATTGTTTCATTGTCAAAAGGACATCACTGCTGCATTTGAGAGAATGCTTTGTTATTTCTAATCTAACTTGTCACTGTTGCATTAAAGTCACTATTAATTTTCAAGCAATGAATTTTGTGACATGTTCCACACATGATTTTGTGCCATTTTCCAGTCTTCCTGCAAAAAATGCACGGAGTTAGGAAAAAATCAATTCAGTATAAGCTAAAATGTCAGTTTTAAGATTCTAAGTACATAAAGAGTTCCCTCTAGGCTAGGATAAAGAGAACATAGATTCCAAATCTCACATTATTTAACTTTTAGATTTAGTTTTAGTTTCCACCTTAATACTCACATCTTTATTGTTTCCCTTTAAATAACAGTGCATTCCCCTTGAACATCGTTGTCTATGGAAATAGCTGTTTTAATATGACTATAGCTAAAGTTAGATTTTTCAAGCATATCTGATATGTAAGACAGCGCTTGACTTAAGAGTTGCTGAGTCAAGTGATATCCTGTTAGAAAACTTCATCTCTATAAATATAATAAATTCTGTGATGTCTAAATATTTGGCAAAAACTACGTGTAATATGATTTAGAACAGAAACAGAAAATAAATCATGTTAACAAGTCATCAATTAGTTCTTAAGGAAAAAAAGGCGAAGCAATGATGTCAAATGAGTAACACTAATAGTGACAGAGACAGTAGCCTAGAGAAGCAAACTGACTTTTGATTTAAAAAAAATAAAAGGCTGAAAATTTCACTGAGCATCTAAAAATGTAGCTAACTTTATGAAGACAGGTTCAAGTTGATTGTGAATAATTATTAATCCAAATAAACTCTCTTTTGATATCCCTGCCCCATCATCCATTCCATTACATGAGTATGAGAGCCACATGTTTTGTTTAGAGGAGGGAAATAGTGACTAGCAGCCCTCCCAAAGATGGCAATATACCTCATCCTTCTTTAGCTTAATTGCCCCAAACACTTCTGCTATTGTCTTGATGGAGCACAAGCATTATAATGTTGAGTTAAGCATGATTTTTCTCTTGTTTTGGTAAAATTTTCAAATCATATTTCTTTCCATTTTATTTTAGAACACTCTTAACATTTCTAGAAATGGAAAACCTTCGTTTCAATTGTCTAACTTCTAATTTTTTTCAAATTTAAAAATTTTCAAAACTTTTTCTAAATACATTTCTGGAAATGTTTCCTCACCCACATAAATTGACCTTCTCAGAGGAGGGATGGTAAACATATTAGCTTACAACTATCTTAGACATTAATTTGTGATCTCACCCTAAGTGTTTTGTACTCCCAACCCAGGACATTTCAAACATCTTTCACTTGTTATCCTTTACACCCAAGAAAGTTTCCTGTTTTGTTTTTGTACACCACACTCAAAGGTGTTCAGGGCTTACTCCTTGTTCTGTGCTCAGGGAAGTATACCTAGTTGACTCAAGGGACCTTATGGAATGATGGAAATTGAACTTGTCACCCAAGATTTTATGTGAGTCTAGATATACAGGTAGATAAACAGGTATACAAATAAAACAAGTAACTGATAATAAACCAAAAATAAATTTATCCTAGGAAATTGTAAAAGGTTATACAACGCCCACTTGTTGTGCCAGCACTCGCAGTTTAAGAAACTAGTATTTCTTTAATCCCACACATGTCGTTTCCCCATATTTATTATGGCATTCACAATAAGGTAACTGACATTTTAAAAAAATTATTATAAAATGTGTATTTGAATAGTATATATTTTACACAAAGGAAAACAGAAGAAAGCCAAGGTGCATAACTCTAAGATGCCTTCAGTGCTACTCTGCACCTCCAGTTTAGAAGTCAAATAGGCAAACTGGATGTGAGTCAGTCCATTGAGATTGATTCATGCATTGTTGCTTCATACCCAGTAAATAAAACAATTATTACTATAACAAACTCAGCTCTCAACAGTTGGCTACCCTAAGACACTGTAGATGCTTTTTTTTTTTTTTGCTTTTTGGGTCACACCTGGCAATGCTCAGGGGTTACTCCTGGCTCTGCACTCAGGAATTACTCCTGGCGGTGCTCAGGGGACCATATGGGATGCCGGCATCGAACCCGGGCCAGCACAGGCTGGCCACGTGCAAAGCAAATGCCCTACTCCCTCGGCTATTGCTCTGGCCCCAAACACTGTAGATGGTTTCAACACTCTAATTCATTATCCTTCAAATCAAGTAAATTACACTGAATTATTATAAAAGTTTCCTGAGATATTTTGGTTGGCTGGATTTTAAGCAAAACTTTAGGAAACACCCTACAATTCTCTACCAAAAGGGAAATTGTTATTTATTACAATATAAAGAGAATTGTACTTACTGGACACCAATAAAAATTCTCAAAGATAGAAACAAAAATGTAAATGTTCTTCACAAAAAAAAATTTCAGGTTCTTTAACTTTAAACTCAATTGTGTCTGCCATTTAACACCTAGAATTAAAAAAAAATATTAGTAATAATAAAATTAAAAGCCTAGAATTAAAAAATCAGATGAAAAATTTTATTAGGAACCTTTAAAATTCTTAAATTTAAAGATTTCATTCCTTGGGGGCCCTCTGCAATGTCAAGCACAGAGAAGGACAAATAGAAAATGGTCAACCTTAGCAATGGAGTATCAGAGATAAGGCACTGATACCAAGACAAAGCATCTAGAAAATAAAAGTAGAATAAAATTGATTAATATTAATAAAAATTAATGACTATTGATAAAATAGCAGATATAGAATGCATCTGAGAGACAGAGAGGGAGATAGGGAGAGAATGTGAGAAAAATACTTAGATCCTTAAAAACTGAAGTAAAATTTGAGAGGGAATTTTACACATACCTAATTACAAAAATTGAATATGTAAAGATTTTTATGGTAAAATATGATGAGAGGGATACAACAATCAGCTGGTGAAACATAGCAAGATGCAGAGTAGAGATGACAAAGGGGGCTTGGTAGGGGTTGTCAAAGGAGGGAGGGCAAAAGGAGTAATGACAAGTAAGAAAAAAGGAAAAAGATTTTAAATTCTTAAGAAATCACTAGTAAACCCATCTGGCCTTGAGTTTTTGTTATGAGGGAGACTTTTGATTATGATTTCAATTTTTTGATAGTAATTGGTCTGTGTAGATGCTCTGTTTCCTTTTGAGTAAACCTTGAAAGGTTATAGGAACCTAAAAAAATTTATTCATTTCTTCCAAAATAATTGGAAGTAATCCTTGATAATCTTTTGCATTTTTTACCTATTTCTCCTAGTTTCTGCTCTAAGTTTTACTATTTTATCTTCAGTTGACTTTTAGTTCCTTTTATTGGTCTATTTTAGGGACTTAATCTGGGCAAATAGATTACTTATATAAATGTGTTCTTGCTTTTAATGAATCTCTGCAGTACGTGAATGTTCCTCTTAAGTTTACAGTGTCCGATATGTTCTGGTAGCTGCTACCTTCATCGTCACTGTTTCTAGGAATCAGTTCCACTCTGTGACATATACTCTAGGGCCTGAAAGACAATTGCACTACTGTGTTCATCTGTAACACTATTCACAAGCCCAAATCAGGAAACAATCCAAATGTTCAATTGGACTGAGCATTTGGATAAAGAAACCTGGGTTTCTTTATCCAATCAACCTAGATGATTGGATAAGGAAACCTAGATACATATACACAATGGGCTACTTATTTAACTTTAAGAAGAGATATAATGAAATGTACTGTTAGGAATGGATCTGGAGAGTACCACACTGTGCAAAACTAGCCAGAAAAGGGCAGACACAACATGAACACGATCTCTGTCATACAAATGATATAAACAGAGTAAGAGAATAACATGCTCAAAGATAGCAGGAACTGAGAAATGGTTTTAATAAGGCTTATACTGGATGTGCACGAAAAGTGGAGTGTTGGTCTCTGGGACAAAAGGAGAGACACAGACACTATTGGAGGATGTGGTGCTGTGTCGGGCGCGCGCCACCGGGGTCTCCGACAGTGCCGGGAAGCGAGTTCCCTTCTACCTCCAAAGCCGGTGAGGAATGGATGAAAACTCAGGAATCCGATGCAGTTTTAAAAAGCTTTACTTATCACAGGTTCAGGCATACAAATCAGCAAAAGGAAAAGCCCAGTGCTTAGGATTCCAGGCTAGAACCCCAGCCACGTGTAGGCCAAGATGGCGGCCACCACGTGTAAAGGCCTTGTAAAAAGGGGAAGAAGACAAGACTTCCAAGAAGGGTGTGAGCTCACAAAGAGAGCCCACAAAGAAGCGCGTGAGAGAGGAAACCCTCTAGTTTATACCCCTGTAACTCAGACCTTCCTCCCACTGTTATGGAAAGCAGGGAGGGTCATATGCCCTTAGGTAATCCCTCCCTGCACCTCACCTAGGCCCTTTAGTAAGCTAATGTTTTGAGCCAAGATCTGCCTGGAAATGCCTTTATAGGGTAGAGAAGGGGGTTTCTGAGATGGCATGTCTCTGTACCAAAGACTAATACTAATGCCAGTTAAATATTTCTCCAAGCCTTCACAAGTCTCTTCTACTTCATTGTAGTTTTGTATTTTAGTTGCCTTTGAGTATATCAGGGAGCCATGCTTGTTTGCTTGGAAGCAAACAGCATTTCTAACTAGTCTAATTACCCAGGGGTCCTGCATGGCCAGACTAATATGCTGGTAAGATCTAGCTAGTCCCACGATGATTGTTGTAGCATGGGAGAATATTTATACCAGCTAGTACAGCATACATGGTCAGATAAACTGCCACATTTAGACTACCCCCTAATCTACGAAGTGATTTGCAGGCGGAAATTCAGAGCATATGCAGTAGCCCTTAAAGGAGTCCTGCAACAGTGCTGGATTGTTTTATTGATGAGGCTACAGATGTTTTTTATGTATAAGAATGCCATAATATTCTGATCCATGGTACCAAAAAAACCCCAAAATTTTAAAAAATAAGAGGAGGTGGAAAAGGAAGAGAAAGGGAGATCATTTGATCACTTGATATCCAGTTATTCATAGATTTGCTCCAGCAGGCGCCAGTAATGTTTCCATTTGACCCTATCACGTGCCAGTGCAGCTCAGTGGCATCTGTTTGTTTCAGGGATATTAAGAGTCTCGAACTGTTTGTTTAGGGTCTTGATAAGGAAGTCTGACCATCTTGCAGGTGGGCGGCCACGCAATCATTTGACTTCCCAGGGGATCCAATCGGTAATGGCTCTAGTCCAATGGTCGTCTCCAGATAGCATTATATGACCAGCCCATCTGATTATTGATGTCCTGGCAGATGAGACAGCATCCTTGATTTTAGAATAGCAACAGAGGTCGGAATTCGGGTTCCTTCTCTCACTTGAGTGAAGTGTGATATTCCAAGCATAGCTCTTTCGATTCCTCTTTGGGAGACCCAAATGGTATTCTCATCCTGCTTTGGTAGGGCCAGGTCTCTGAGGCGTGCGTTAATGCAGGTGGAGTCAAAGAGATGTGCCTGGAGCCAGAGTTTCTTTGTTCTTTTGGCTATTGTTTCAATGTTTTTGAAGGCAGTCCATGCTGTTCTTTTCCTCCTGCGCAACTCAGGTTTTAGGTCATTCATCATGTTGACTTCTCAACCTAGGTACACAAAGCTGTTACATTCAGAGATGTCTCCCTTCTTGAGCAGTAAAACTGTCCTGCTGGTTTTCCATTGGGAGGGCACCTTACATTCAGACAGGTAGCGTGTGAAGAATCGAGCCAGTGTATTGATGAGTACTGCAGGCAGATTCTTCAGGTGCTTGGGGTTGATCTTGTCTGGGCCTGGTGCTGTTTCTTTCTAAAGCGATGAAATGGCATGTCGGATTATCGAAGAGAGAATGTTGGGAATGACATATCTATCCTGTGGAATTTGGTATGCAGGTAGGTGGACGTGGCTATCAAAGAGATTCGAGGAGAAGTCATGGATAATCTCCATTTCCTTTCTGGAAGATGTGATAGATCCAGCAGGACGTCGGAGGGCAGTCATCTTAGTCTTATAGTTGGCGAAGGATAGACGGGCATTGTGAATGCTTTTCTTGGCTTCTTCTGCATCCTCCAGCACTTCTGCTCTTCTCTCCTTGAGGTCTTCCTTTATAGCTTCTCTGCACTGCTTTGCTAGCTTGGATGTTAGCATCTAGTCATCTGAGGTTCGCGCCTAACCACCTTGGTGAATGAGCTCGAGGGTTTTTGAAGACAGGTGCCCTTTTGTGTCCTTCTCTCTCTTGACATTCTTGGCACATTCATGGAGGTGTTGAACCAGTCAGTTGTATTCTTCATTGATGTTGTCAATGATAGCCTCTTCCCATGTTGCTATAATGGTGCCAAAGAGTTCCCAGTTGGTGGTCTTTCTGGTGGTTCTCTTCTTAAACTTTTCAGCCTTTTCTCCTCATTGTGTGAAGTAGAATTTTGCATGAAGGGAGATGGTGGTCCGATCTTGTTTGGAATTTTGGGATGACTGTGACATCAGTCAGGCAAAACCTTTGATTGAAGATTATGTGGTCAATTTCATTGTGGAACTGTCCACCAGGAGATTCCCATGTCCAACGTTTCGATTCAGTCTTTTGGAACTGTGAGTTCCTATGAATGGTCTTGGTGGTTATGATGAACTCAGATAGCCTCTCACCCTGTTCGTTCCATTCTAGGCCATGGAATGGGAGATAGTGCAAAAGAATAGACTAAAGGATCAATTTAGAAAAAAAAAGTTTCCCTAGTAAATGAAGTAATATTAGGAAAGGCCTTAAATTTTTAGGACCTTTTTAAATGACATTTTAAAAGAATTTTGTGAAGTTGTAAAAAATATCCAAGATTACTTGATAACTGAATTGCACCAAAAGGGTAGGCACTTCAAAACAACATACATAATTGGTGGTGAACAATGCCTGGTGATCACGAGTAAGATGTTTCAAAGTCAAAATATGGATAACATTATTTAAGTGCTCACACAAGAAAAGCAAATTACTAACAAAGAGAAATCGGGTGACCTCGACTCCATTCCAATCATGATCTATGATAAAAGAATTATGGAAAAAATCTGGAAGAAGAAAAATGGTTGTGCAGAAGCATTCTACCCAATAACCTGTCTTTCAAATACAGAGACTGTAACAGAGATCTCACAAATCTTAGATAGAACTCAAAGTTTCAAGATGTTTGTTAAACGTTGTCTGAATAGAAATCCATTCTGAATAAAGCTTTTCTTAAAAATGTGCACAAATCAAATGTGAAACAGTCCAACAAAGAAATTGCAGGATTAAGGTGCCTGCCATAGAGGTAGACTGGGAAGCAGGGAGGGAATTATGGGACATTGGTGGTAGAAAATGGGCACTGGTGGAGGGATCAGCGCTGGAACACTGCATGACAGAAACCCAAACATGAACCTCTTTGTACTTGTATATCTCATGGTGGTATAATAAACTTTTTGTTAAATTTCAGGATTAAAGACAGGCAAGTAGGGCTCTATTCCATAAAAAGAAATTATGAGATGTCGCCATTTTTGCAGTTTTTGATGATACAATTCTATAATTCCAAACTATTTCTTTAAATTCATGGTTTTCCCATACATACAAATAAACAACACTGAGGCTACAATGTACCACATTATTCAGCTGTTTTGCTCATGTCTTTTGTCATATTTCCATTAGTAACAGCTGTAAGGCATTCTTATTTATTTTTCTCATATTTCAATAAAATAAGAAGATTCAATAAATATCATAAAGCATAATCATTACAGCTTATTTCAAAGTGTCTTCTTTTTATGAGTTAATGCATAAAATTGAATTGAAATCAAATTCAAAATCAAATATAAAAGTGCTATTTAAAAAACAATAAACATGCAACATTTAAAGAACATATTTTTACCTGAAGGGCACCCTAACACTATAAACATCCTCTGAATTTGTAGAACTAGAATTTAAAAATGTTACCTCAGAAAGATATTAATCTTTCTGTGAGGTCATTATACTAGAGGAATGTGCACAGGAGGAGGTAGGGTGCTAGAACACTGACTGAAACCTAGCCATGAACAGTTTTGTAATTATATATCTCATGGTGGCACAGACATGGGGCAGAGCTGCTACTGGCTCTCCCTGTGCCAAGCTGCTCACGAGGTGCCCAGGAGGGATGGTGGGTTCTAGCCCTGGCCCGCAGTCCCAGCAGAGCCTTGCAACATGCCAGATGACTCCCCACTCCATGAGAGCCTCCATTTTCCACATCCGAACTTCCCTCTCATCAGAACTCCACCCAGCAGACCAGCCTATCTCAGCCTGGCTCATAGAGATCCACCCTGCAGCAGTCTTTTTTTAAGTCCGGCTCAGGTATGCTGATCCAGAAACTCACAGACATGGGTCAGAGTTGCTACTGGCTCTCCCTGTGCCCAGCTGCTCTTGAAACCCCAGGAGGGGATAGCAGGTTCTAGCCCTGGCCTGCCACCCCAGTAGAGCCTTGCAACAAGCCAGACAACCCCCCACTCCACGAGGGCCTCCATTTTCACATCCGGACTTCCCTCTCTTCAGAACTCCAACCAGCAGACCAGCCTATCACAGTCCGTCTCCATTGAGATCCACCCTGCAGCAGTCTTTTTTTTAAATCTGGCCAGGTATGCTGATCCAGAGACTCACAGACATGGGGCAGAGCTGCTACTGACTCTCCCTGTGCCCAGCTACTCACGAGGCACCCAGGAGGGATGGCAGGTTCTAGCCCTGGCCCGCCACCCCAGCAGAGCCTCACAACAAGCCAGACGACCCTCCAGTCCACGAGGGCCTCCATTTTCCACATCCGGACTTCCCTCTCATCAGAACTCCACCCAGCAGACCAGCATATGACAGCCAGGCTTGTGTGGCTGCCATTGGTACATCAATAAATGCTGGATTTAGAGATGACTAAAAAGAGTATGCTACCTGCATGGCATAGCCTGGCAAGCTACCCGTGTCGTATTTGATATGCCAAATACCAGTAACAATTATAGGCAATCATTTCATTCCCATGACCTGATGGAATGGTTTGAGGCTCTTTATGTTCCTGAAGCAAGCAGGTTCCCTTGGGCTCTACTAGCATGAGACAGGACTTATGGAGATGTTACTGGTGCCCGCTCGAGCAAATTGATGATGAACAGGAAGATAGTGATACAGTGATACAGTGATTTCTCATGGTGGTATAATAAAATTAAAAAAATAAATTTAAAATAATAAAATAAAAATATTGGCATAATTGAGAACACGACAGAGCCTGGCAAGCTACCCATGTCGTATTTGATATGCCAAATACCATTAACAATTATAGAACTCATTTCCATGACCTGATGGAATGGTTTGAGACTCTTTATGTTCCTGGAGCAAGCAGGTGCTCTTGGGCTCTACTTGCATGAGACAGGTCATATGGAGATGTTACTGGTGCCCGCTCGAGCAAATTGATGATGAACGGGAAGACAGTGATACAGTGATAATTGAGAAAATGAAGAAAATGACAGTTCTGGCTACTAAAATACTGAAAAAATCTTGAATAAATATGTTGATACTAGAAAATATCCGTACAACATTTATAACTACTAGAAATTTATTATTAGCCAGAAATTTGTATTAATACCTCCATCCCACACAAATATCCTTTTTTAAAATGTTAGGGTAAATACTTGCAGAGAAACAGTTTACACATATTTTCTGTATTGTTACCAACTGGAAGATAGTAAACTTCTGTTTAAAACCTTAAGCTGAAGAAATCATTGTGTCTTTGGAGGAGAAAAACAAAAAAAAATTGCTCAAATGGAATTGAATTTTCACTGCAAATCACTATCACTATCACTATCTTCCAGTTCATCATCTATTTGCTAGAGCAGGCACCAGTAATATCTCCATATGTCCTGTTTCATGCTAGTAGAACCCAAAGGTATCTGCTTGCTCCTGGAACATAAAGAGCCTCAAACCATTATATTAGGTCATGGGAATGACCTAATATAAATGTTACTGGTATTTGGCATATCAAATACAACACGAGCAGCTTGCCAGGCTTGCTGTGCGGGTGGCATACTCTTGTAGTCACCTCTGAATAAAGCATTTATTGATGAACCGAGCGGCCGCTAGTGGCCTTGCGAGCCGGGCTGTAATAGTCTGGTCTGCTGGGTAGAGTTGTGAGGAGAGGGAAGTCTGGATGTGGAAGATGGCGGCCTCCATGGAGTCCGGGGGTCGTCTGGCTTGTTGTGAGGGCTCTGTGGTGCAATGGATAGCGCATTGGACTTCTAGACAGATGGGCGCATTCAAAGGTTGTGGGTTTGAGTCCCACCAGAGTCGACTTCACTGCAAAAATCCTACAAAAAATAAAGGAAAATAAACAATTATGAACATGCTAAGAAACACTGTAAATTGTCTGGAGATAAAATGTTTTTCAACACCCAGTAAGTATTCTAGAATTTCTTGTTTCATGGCAAGATATTTAAGGTGTGTATACACAGGTTTTGAAATTATGTGACACGAATGGGAAGTATTCATGTTACATATTCAAGTTTTTTATACTTGAAATTGTTCTGATACTTATCAGAACACATTTAATTTTTCATTTCAATTTATGGTTTTCCTTATGTACTTGAATTATGATTCAGTTTTTAGTTTAATCTTTTGACAATCCTTGGAAAATTTAGGGCTTAGGAAATTACATAAAGCCTTGTGACCCAGTTTTCTAACTTGTAAGATAGGAACATAACATCATTTCTATCTGATAGCTACAAGTCTTCAGTGAAAAAAACTTGAAAAATAAAATGATTCTTAGCTCCCAAGTTTAATAATTACTATGATTAATTACTTTTCTACCAAACAATAGTGATCAATATTATCCAGCATTTACTACCTATAAAATGATCTAAGTGCTTTACATAGATAGGTTTGCTTAATTATCCCATAAATTACATTTTAAAAAGTTTTATTACTATAGTTAAGGTAACATGTTTACAATAGTGTAGATGTTTATTATTGCTGCATAAAAGTGTTTCCTACCATAGAGGTGCTTGTGCCCCTCCATTAATGTTTGATGTTAGTTTCTAGTTCAATTCACTCTTCCCTTCACCCTGTGCTTGGTGATCTCAGTTTTTAATCGAATGCTATGGGTAGTCATCATTTGTTACTCCCTCTTTCTTTATCCTGTTTCTTTAAAATCACAGATGAATAGAATTATTTTTGTCCTATCCCTTCTCACTCATTTTACTTAGCATGATAGCCCCTAGTTCTGTCCACACTGCAGTGAAACATAGTAGTTCATCTTTTCACAGCTGCATACTTACTTTAGCCATAGTTTCCTTAACCACTTGTGTCACTGGACATTTTAGTTACTTCCATATTCTACCTTTCACAGTAAATGTTGCAATAAACATAGGTGTGTCTCATAAATTATGACACAGGCACTACTATTTGCCCCAACTTACAAAAGAAGAATTGTGGGACAGCAGGATGAAGTGGATGTCCATTTCCTTGCTGTCCACTGGTTCTCAACTTGAACTCACTAGATTCTCCAGTTATCAGCTTAGATTCTCACTAGAGTTTCAAATAGTCCTGGTTCTTGATTATTCCAAACTCACTTAAGAATATAGGAAACTTATATCAATAATTAGCAAAATGCCTTAAATATCAACACTAGATAATACTATGAAACTGCAGAGTTAAAAATGCAGGATGCTTGAAGTGAGAGGAGGGAGGGGAAAAAGACGAAACCCTGCAGGCTCATCTCACAACCTCGCCATGTTCCTTATTACAGCAGCTAATCTCAAAGGTCCAATTGCTCTAAGAGGGGGAAAAATAAGATTCCACAATTGCTTGGTAGTTCAAAGGAAGACCATGTAGTTGTCTTCCCTATCACTAATTGCCTCAGTAGGAAAGAACAACTAGCAATTCAATTAATTAGTATTTGGTTCAGTCTGACTGCAGTGGCTCTATTGCAGTGGTTAGGGAGTATAAGTACACAACAACCTCAACCGGTAAATTCCTCAAGGTTAAGGAGTTAGAAAGGTAAGAAATGCCAATCACGACATTCATCTAGGCTTTAAGCTATAGTCAAATGAAGTCATATTCTTAGCTTTCTTTCTTTGCTTCTCAATCTTTTTTGGTATAAATCTTTCTCCAAGCTCCTGCCAGCAGTTTTCTTATTAGCAATTCTGGATTAGTGCTGTCTGATTCTAATCAGTTTTTGCTGAAAGTATTAACATGTGTTATATACCATGGTTTATCTTTGAACAAAACTTTTCAAAACTTCTTTCCAACTTAGAGAGAAAAAACACCCAGTAAATATCATACTCTAAAAGAGTTGTCAATCTGTAAAGCAAAGAACAAGTTCCTCTTCAAAAAATACTGTGAGTATAGATGAAATTCAAGGCATTCGATGAGTTACAAAGAACAAATTAGTTCCTCACGGGTAAAATAAAAATCATAGTTATTGGATTATAGTATTTAAAGATTAAACACAACTCAGATAATAATGACAACTATAAACACTTCTTAGAACCAGAACATACTCTCCCTTCTCAAGAGAAAATAATTTAATGCAAGATACGAAGTAACGTCAGTAATTTAATAGTTTTCCAATGATTTACAATTCAAATCTTAACCTTTTCATAATTTTTAACAAATATTTCTCAACCAGTCCATTAATCCCACTCAAATTTGACTTTTATAACATGGAGATCAAAACAGCCTATGAAAATGCAATCTGGTAAGAGGGCAGAAGGAGACTCAGATTCTCTTCACTCCCAAGAGGACACGGTCAAGGTCAAAGACTCTCCACCAAGGCTCTGTTGCTTATTTATGTCTTTCCTGTAACATTTATGCCAAGGATAAAGAAAAAAAATTACTCCCCCAACACTTCACCATTCTTCTTCATCTAGTTAAATAATCAAAGTAATATCTGATGAATTAGTAGAAGAAAATAGTATGCAATTACATACATTTACATACATATCATACATAAGAATGTATTTAATTACATAATCACATCTATATGGACTCAGATACCAGATAAAAAGACACAAAATGGATGAGAAGGTGTGATAATATATCCTGAGGAAAGAAATTGAATGGAGCCTTGATTCAGAGGAAGAGAAGGCGAAACCACACAAGGATAGGGTGAATTATATGATGAAGTCAGATGCACTCCAGCAAAACGTTTTGGGATACCACATAGATGGAAATTAATCTTTATGAGAAACCTCGCACTGAACTCTGGATAATATCTCCAATTTTCATTCTTCTTGACAGTAAAGGGAGCAGAAAAAAGATTCTTATGAGCCTACAGGAACACAACTGATCTCAGCTGGAAATATTCCATGTTTCAAAGTGACAATTCAAGGAAGGCTTGTTCTGAACATCATGGGGAGACCTATACATCATTTTTATATTTCTACAAATATACTGTAAAAGTGCTAGGGAGATCTCACAGCACTTATATAAAAATAGTAGCTTACATTATACAAAATATGATTTTATGGAAATACAGAGATAGCGCTAGCAAGATTTGTGAGTGACTTGGATGAACTGGACAGGGAGGTAGGTACCCTTGATAAAACCCTTCCATTTTTCTGCTCCACCCAACTCAGGCACCCAAAGAAATTCTATTGATTTGTTCAGGTTTTTCACCACTTCAAGTCACAATTTAAGGAAGAAATGACTAAATTAACTTCTTTGACTTAAGAGCAAAGCAAATCCCTTGAAAAAATACAGGATTCATAAATTATAATCAATTGATGATATAATAAAAGCAGTCTATATTTTAGCTGTATAGCAGTTCTCAAGACCAGCAAGGTAGTCTGAGCTTCAACTCAGTTTTGCAACTACTGCCAGTGGATAGTATCAGATTCTATATGTAAAGAGTGCAGATCCTCTAGATTGTCCATCTTTACAAATATTGACTGCTAGCCCAGTTACCTTGTAACGTTTACCACCAAGTGAATTAGAGATGGCAGGACATCCTCCTAAAATCTGAGTTATTTGACAAAAAGAGCTGAGTACTAGAAAGCCAGTTTACTCTCTAGAACTGGAACAATCAAGTAGAAGAGATAAACAGGACCTAAAAGTTCTGTACACTCTCTCAAGTACCAGATTCCCCCAAATTTTTACAAGCTCATTAACTAGGAAGTACTCTGAAACTTTCTTGTGAGGCTTTTATGTAGACTTCCTTAAATCACTGACCATTAGATTAAATTTATCCATTCTGCCAACATGAGTGGAGTGGAAATGAATATTCATGATCTCTAATACTTAGCTGATTCCTCTGAATACCAGCTTTCATATTCAGCTATTTTCAAAATATTAACTTTATTAACATAACTGAGATACGTTCACCACTGAATACAGGATAATAAATGGATCCAGGAAACTAAAAGACAGATATGAAAAATGTAATTGGATCATGTGAATGACCACATATATATGTATATATTTATTTTTCTAAATCTCATAGCATCACATAACTTAGATTAAGTCGATGATATTAATACATACAATATAACTACTATAATGTTTTAGCTAATTATTTTACCAATAAACAGAATACATGCATGAAGTATAGTATAAGTCAAAGTACTAAAAAATTATCAGGTTGCTCTTTAAGGCCATCACTGTATCACTGTCTTCCCATTGTTCATTGATTTGCTTACTTGAGTGGGCACTAGTAACATCTCCATGAGTCCTGTCACAAGCAAGTGTAACCCTAGGGCTTCTGATGGTTCCAGGGACAGGAGGAGCCCCAAACCATTCTTTAGGTCTTGGAAATGAGGTCCATAATTGTTACTAGTTTTGGCATAGCAAGTAAATAAAACATGGGTAGCTTGCCAGGCTTTGCCATGCAGAAGGTATAGACTCAGCAGAAGGCTCTCATCTTGAGAATCCACCAATGAAACTTCAAGGGTAAGATCAGGTTCTCTCTTGGATGGAGCTCTGAGGAACTATGGAGTCTGGATATTGAGAATGACTGACTGCATGATGTGTGGTTTGCTCTGGTTTCTTGCTAGGCTTACTGGTATCAGTTAGAACCTATCTAGAACTTTATACAATTTATAAATGTGAAAGCTCTTGGGAAGGACCTTATCCTAAAATCAGCATTCCCTAAGAATATTGTAATATCAAAATCTAATGTCAGGCGAAACGTGGATCAGAAGGTCTTATCAAAGGTGGAAATTACCATAAACATGTGGGAGTCAGAGGTTAGGTAAGACAGAGAAGGAACATGTGCTAATAATTGTCAAGAGGGCTAATACCAACCTAGAATTGAGCTGGTTAGAAATGCTAATGCTAGACTAGAACTGAGTGTTGAAAGTAGGTAAAAGAAGATACAAGATAAAGAGGAAGAGAGAGGGAGAGGAAGGGGGGGGGGGAGAGAGAAATAAAAGTTTTTTTTGGGGGGATAACCTGGTGAACTGGTGTTGAGAAATGTGCACAGGTGGAGGTATGGGTGTTGGAAAACTATGACGGAAACCCAATCATGAACAATTTTAATGGTTTATCACATGGTGATTCGGAAGAGAGGGAGGGAGAGAGGGAGGGAGGGAGGGAAGAGAGAAAGAAAAAAGAAAGGAAAGAAAGAAAGAAGGAAAGAAAGAAAGAAAGAAAAGAAAGAAAGAAAGAAAGAAAGAAAGAAAGAAAGAAAGAAAGAAAGAAAGAAAGAAAGAAAGAAAGAAAGAAAGAAAGAAAGAAAGAAAGAAAGAAAGAAAGAAAGAAGAAAAAAAGATAAGAAGAGAAAAGATAAGAATAGAAAAAGAAAAGAAAAGAAAAGGAAAGGAAAGGAAAGGAAAGGAAAGGGAAAGAAAAGGAAAGCAACCTAGAACTGAGCATTAAATAGAGGCAAAAAGATACACATGACAACCCTTTAATGTATGTTCTGTAATCCATGGTCTGGAGGGGAAGGAAAAGAGAAAGAGAGAGAAATGGAAAGAAATCAAGAACCTGCCATGGAGCAGGGCTGGGGAGGGGGAGGGAACCGGGGGCGTTGGTGGTGGGAGATGGGCACTGGTGGCGGGATGGGTGCTGCAACACTGTTTGACCAAAACCCAAATATGAACTTTTTAATTGTATATCTTTTGTAATTTTAAAAAAAAAAAATTTAAAAAAAGAAAAGGAAAGGAAGAACAAAGATATCTCATGATGGACTGAGATGCTTGGTATCCAACCTGGATCAGCTGTATGCAAGGAGAGGACCTTACTCTCCCTTAAACACAAATGCCTGCTTGTCTTTATCTTTTGCTTGTTTTTCCTACTTTATTGAAGCCTATATTCTCTCTTGAATGATCTTTTCTCTTTCTCTTCACATATTTTTAAATACATTTTGTTCAATAAGGAATATTTTGTTTCACACCCCCTCACATCACTTGATAACTTTTTTAAAAATATTTTGTAATACAACCATGAGACAGTCATGGGACAGAGCTGCTACTGGCTCTCACTGTGCCCAGCCGCTCATGAGGTGCCCGGAGGGATGGCAGGTTCTAGCCCTGGCCCACCACGCCAGCACAGCTTCACAACAAGCCAGACGACCCCCCCACTCCATGAGGACCTCCATTTTTCCACATCTGGACTTCCGCCTCGTCAGAACTCCATCCAGCAGACCAGCCTATCACAGCTCACCTCATCAATAAATGCTGGATTTTGAGATGACTACAAGAGTATGCTACCCGCACGGCAGAGCCTGGCAAGCTACCCGTGTCATATTTGATATGCCAAATTCTAGTAACAATTATAGACCTCATTCCCATGACCTGATGGAATGGTTTGAGACTCTTTATGTTCCTGGAGCAAGTGGTGCCCTTGGGCTCTCCTTGCATGAGACAGGTCATATGGAGATGTTACTGGTGCCTGCTCGAGCAAATCGATAAACGGGAAGACAGTGATACAGTGAACTATGAGATATACAATAACAAGATGTTCATGTTTTAGTTTTGATTCTACAGTGTTTCAGCACCCATCACTCCACCTGTGGGCACCAATGTCCCACATCCTCCCCCTTCCCCAGTCTGCCTCCATTGCAGGTTCTTTATCACATTTCTCTCTTTCTCTCTTTCTCTCCCTTTCCTCTCTCTCCTTCCTTCTTCCTTTCTTACACATTGTTAATTGCAATACAAACAGTTAGAGATTATCATGTGTATCTTTTGACTATATTCAATGATCAGTTCTCGGATGGTATCAACATTTTCACTGTTCCCTTCTCTGTCTTACCTGGCTTCTGACTCCCACATGTTCTGAGATATTGCACAGGCACCTGTGCGCCATGGGGATCGAGTTGTGTCCAGCTGTGGAGTCTGGACCAAAGGATCACTGTGGTTGTGTTGTATGAGGTTTTCTGACTTCTGGGAGCCTGGCAGAGGACAGGCCAAGGAGGACAAACCTGTCCGCACACCAAGACGCCCCATCAGTCTAGCACAGGGCGGGCAGACAGAGACTCCACCCCTGCACCTGAATACCTGGTATCCGGCTGAGAGCCAAAGCAGCAGGTCGGGCGGGGCTGCCAGCCTTTGTGGAGGGAGCCAAAGTGTAGGAAGGTGGTCCAGTCTAGGCTCCCTAAAAGCTTGGTTAGCATAGTTGCCGTTTCCGCATGCCTGGGTTTTTGAATAGGACTTCTCTCATGGGTCGGGCAGTGTCCAGCTGTGGAGTCTGGACAAGAGGGTGACTATGGTTGTGTTGCGCAAGGTTTTCTGACTTCTGTTCTTGAGTTTATTCTCTGGGTTTCAACAACATGACTATTCCACTTCTTTGATGTGTACCATGAGGCCACAAGCAGCTGCGCAAATCAGAGAGGTGCATGATGGCAGCTCTCCCCCATGTCACTTGATAACGTGATCATTTGACATTACGTTTTTCATCAATTTGCTCAAGTGGGAAACCAGTAATGTTTCCATTTGACCCTGTTACATGCCAGGGTAGCCCAATGGCATTGGCTTGCGCCAGGAATATGAAGAGCCTCAAACCATTTGTTCAGGGTCTTGATAAATACTGACCATCTTATAGGTGGGCAGCCACGTGATATTTTGATGTCCCATGGGATCCAGTCAGTAACAGCTCCTAGTCTACTGGTAGTGTCCAAGTTGCATTACATGTCCAACCCATCTGATTTTGACACCTTGGCAAATGAGACAGCAACCCTGATTCTCAATATCGACAGAGAAACGGAACCCTAGGTTACTTCTCTCACTTGAGTGAGGCATGGTATTCCAAGTATAGCTCTTTCATTTCCTCTTGGGGAGACCCTGAGAATATCCTCATCCTGCTTTTCGTAGAGACCAGGTCTCTGAGGCATATGTTAATGCAGGGAGAATGGTGGAGTTAAAGAGATGTGCCCTTGGGGCCGGAGTGATAGTCCAGCAGTAGGGCGTTGCCTTGCACTTGGCTGGCCTGTGCAGGCCTGGGTTTGATCTCCGGCATCCCATATGGTCCCCCTGAGCACCGCCAGGAGTAATTCCTGAATGCAGATCAAGGAGTAACCCCTGGCGCTGCTAGGTATGACCAAAAAAAAAAAAAAAGAGAGAGAGATGTGCCCAGAGAGGGAGGTTCTTGGTCGTCTTATCTATTTCTTCGATACTCTTGAAGGTGTTCCACACTGCTCTCTTCCTCCTGTGCAGCTTATGTGCTATGTCGTTCATAATGTTGGGTTTTTGACCTAAGTACACACAACTGCTGCATTCAGAGATGTTTGTTCCATTGAGAGTGAATAGAGCATCTGAAACGGAGTTCATTTTTCATGAACATTGTTTTGTCTAAATTCAGCTGTAGGCCTAACTTTCCACATTCATGGTCGAAGTCATCCAGCTTTCATGCTGCTTGGCTTCTCTTGTCATCAGAGAAGCAGAGGATGTGTAGTTGCATAAAATCTATCTTCATTCCCAATCCTTCCCATACTAATTGTCGATTACGTTCTCCAGGAGTGTCCGTGAAATGTTATCACCCTGTCGAACCATGCTTTTGACATCAATGATTACTTCCTTGTAGATCTCACCAGGTGAGATCCTGGTGGTGAATCAGTAATACAGCTCACGAAGGATCTTGATGTATTGGGTTTGAACACCCTGTTTGGCTAGGGCTTGATGACTGCTTCAGTCTCCACAGAATCAAAGGCTTTCTGTACATCCAATGAACATGAGACAGAGCAGCATCTTGTACTCCCTACAAACCTCGATGAGCTTGGTTACTGTGTGGATATGGTTGATTGTACTGAATCCTTTCCAGAAGCCAGCTTGCTCACATGATTGTCCTTCATCTAGTGTTCTGCTAATCCTGTTCAGGATGACTCGGTAAACAGCTTGTAGATGACGGACAACAAGCAGATGGGCGATAGTTGCCAATGTCATGAATGTCTCCCTTCTTGAACAGTAGAACTGTCCTGCTTGTTTTCCATTGGGAGGGTACCTTGCATTCGGACAGGTAGCGTGTGAAGAGCTGAGCTAGTGTATTGATGAGTACTGATGGCAGATTCTTCAGGTGTTCGGGTCTGACTTTGTCTGGGCTGGGTGCTGTTCGCTTCTTTACAGATGAAATGGCATGGCGGATTTCTGATGGGAGAATGTTGGGAATGACATATCAATTCTGTAGAATTTTTTATGTGATTAGGTGGACTGACTATCAAAGAGATCCGAGTAGAAGTCATGGATAATCTTCTCCATTTCCTTTCTGCAAGATGCGATTGATCCATCAGGACGTTGGAGGCAAGTCATCTTGGTCTTATGGTTGGCAAAGGACAGGCGGGCAATGTGAATGCTTTTCCAAGCTTCTGCTGCATTGGCCAGTTTTGCTGCTCTTCTTTCTTTGAGGTCTTCCTTTATCACTTCCCTGCTCTGCTTTTCAAGCTTGGATGTTAGTTTATGGTTTTGCTGAGGCTCTTGCCTCGCCACACTAGTGAATGAGCTCAAGAGTTTTTTGAAGACAGGCATCCTTTTGTGTTTTTCTCTCTCTTGGCATTCTTTGCACAATCATGGAGGTGCTGAACCAGTCAGTTGTATTCTTCTTCAATGTTGTCAATGATGGCATCCTCTCATGTTGCCTCAATGGTGCCAAAGGGTTCCAAGTTGGTGGTCATTCTGGGAGTTTTCTTCTTAACCTTTACAGCCCTTTCTCCCTTTCCTTGAAGTAGAATTTTGCCTGAAGGAGATGGTGATCTGATCCTGTTTGGAATTTTGGGATGACAGCGACATCAGTCAGGAAAAATCATCGATTGAGTATGATGTGGTCAATTTCATTGTGAAACTGTCCACCAGGAGATTTCCATGTCAAACATTTAGATTTAGCCTTCTGGAACTGTGAGTTACCATGGAATGGTTTTGGTTGACATGATGAATTCAGAGAGTCTCTCACCCTGTTTGTTCCATTCTATGCCTGGGGCCCGATGTGGAATTCTTCTTGGTCCTATTTTGGCATTAAAATAACCGATTACAATCTTGTAGAAGGTGTAGTCTTCTTTATAGAACTCCTTCAGTTCCATGTAGAATTTCTCAATTTCTTCTTCCTTGTATGTGGATATTGGTGCATAGACAACGAAGATAGAAACTGCCGGCAGTGAGCCTCATCTATTCAAGTGTAATCATCGGATCCAGTTGGTTAAGCATTCAAATGAATCAATGCTCATGGCCAGGTTTGTATTGACAAGGACACCGACACCAATGATGCCTCTTTCCTCGTATGTTTCAATGAATAGTTCTTCTCCAGTGTTAAAACAGCATGATGAGATTGTCGCCTTCTCATCCTGGTCAGTCCAATTTTGTTGTACTTGATCTTTCATGCTTGCACCATTAGGTCCTCTGAATATGCTTCCAATGCCAGCATATGTGCATTGAAAGTACAGACAGTCATTTTAGTCCTTCATTTTGGTAGCCCTAGTTTAGCCCTGGATTTCATCAGCCTCTCCTTGCTCGTCTTATTAGTGCTGCTGTATTTAGGGTTTTTTTCATGGTCGGGGGATGAAACATTGTTTTTACTGGTTTTGGCATATAAAATATGCATTAGACAGCTTGCCAGGTTCTGCTGTGTGGGCGGGATACTCTCAGTAGTTGCCTGGCTCTCTGAGAGGGTGGGTGGAATACTGTTGGTAATTTACTGATGAAACTGGTCACGCGCAACAGGAGAGCTGGTATCAGCTCTGCCTCCTGTATCTGTGTCCCTGGTTTCAGGCATACCTGGGCTTTTAATAGGTTTCTCTGTAGGGTGGGGCTCTGACAAGCTAGGCTTGAGATTGTTTTTCTCTCTTGGGTGGAGCTCTGATGAGCTGTGGAGTCCAGTTTATGAAAACGGCTGCCAACATGGTGTGGGGGTTCTCTGGATTCTTCTAAGGCTCTATTAATTTGGGGGCGGGCCGGAGTCACCTCCCCTCCCGACCACTTCATGATCAGTGGAGCACAGGGAGCACAACAGGGAGAGCTGGCAGCGCTCTGCCCTGTGTATCTGTTGCCCCTTACAAAAAAAACTATTGTTCATCTGATATTCAAACTTAACCAGCACCCATTTGATTCAAAATTAACTTGACTCTTACAGTTTTGAATTTCCAGGTGTATTGTAATGTGGAGATAAATAGAAAAGTTACTAAGTTCACGGAAGTAGCTACACCCATATAGAACATCCTCTTTGACTTATCTCCATAGAGAAACCATCTAAATGACACAAGAGGAAAGAGAGCCTGGGAAAACATTAACTGATATTGAGGCAAAATAAAAGTCTCTAACTATGTCATAAATTACTCTCAATATAAATACTGGAAATTTCAAGGAGTCAAGACATTATGAAGCTAACGTGCATCCTACCTCTAATGCCTACATGTTAAAAAGGCTATGAGGAAGTGGCATACAAGTTCTAGGACTAAATGTTAGATATTGCCACTCAAATAATGTTTCATGGGAACAGTGTAATTCACATTTTAGGAAGCTCATGGCTTCCTAGAACTTCAGACCCTCAAAACATAGTCAGAAACACTGAAATAGAGATTGTAAAGCTTTCAGATCTCTAAGGACTAGTGATTAAGCTCAAGACTCAACACACACATACACACAAATAGACTGAGCACACATATGCATATGGCACGATCAGTATTTGATGTCTGACACCTTCGAAAAAAGAAGACCTTAGAAATGCATAAAATTATTAAGCTGGGTTAACAACTGTTCTAGATAATGAAATTCTGAAATAAAGACATTAAAAAGGGGTAAATCAATATATGAAAAAAACCTTTTCAAATCATACTCTTCCATTGTATAGTTACTATAGGTACAACCTACCCTACAACCTCTACAAGCAGATGAAAATCCATTTTAGTCTATTAGACAGCTATAACAAAATACCATAGGTTGGGTACCTCACAAGCACTAATCAACATAGTGCTGGAGACTGGAACATCAAAATAATGGTGATGACTGATTAGATGTGTGTCCAGTGAGATTCCTTTCTGGTTCAAAACCAGTATGAGGCCATTTGTCCCCTCACAGGGCAAGTACAGTGAAGGGCAACAGGAGTCTATTTTATGATGCCTTTAATTCAGTCTGGTCACTAATCCCAAGCGAAGGGTTCCAGCCTTATGACTTAATTCTGTGTTGAAGACTCCATCTAATAACCATCATACACAGTAAGTTAAGTTTCAACATATGTAAATTTGGAAGGAACG